>LR812524.1:13224510-13389510 GCA_903798195.1 Danio kyathit
CGATGACGAGGTTCGTTTGAGCTTGGATCGACCATGGCTCATTATTATATGTATATATAATTATGCTGTAATCTCCCGGCTGTGTATTTAAAACATGGCGGCTTCTTTTTTTCATTCTGGCTTGTTGCGTGAGCGAATGACGTATCTCTGTAAACCAATAACGTTCAGCTGCGCGTCTAGCTCCGCCTTTTGGTACCCTTTCTCGTGTTTGGTACCCTTTCGAAAGGGTGGCGAAAAAGGGGTACGGTACGATTCGGTATGCCTTTTGACAGTGGAAACGGCCATAAAAGCGTACCGTACTACTCAGTGAAAACGGGCCATAAACGGCCAAGGGAGTAAGTAATGCTTGATTCAAATTCTGTCATCAGTTACTCACTCTGTTATACTAAACTAGGGAATTTGCACATGCCCAATGAACATGAATGATTGTATTATGCTTTTTAGGCTGTATAGGGTGGACTGAGAGATCTCAAACTCAATTAAAACACTAGTCTGGACAAAGGAGTGTTTTTATTTTAATATGCCGTTTTAAAACCAAAGCACACTAGTGTAAATGGCACCTTAGTTTACTTCAAGTGAGAAATGAGGAGAAGGAGGAGCATTAAAATAAACCCTGCCCTCTATTCTGTTTTCTATTGGAGAATAAAACATGACAACACTGAAGAAATAAAAGCAGAATTAAAAAGTAAAAATGTATAGGTGAATGTAAAAGTGCTCGTTTTTTTTTTCCACACAGTATCTTCAGCCTCAGTGGAGATGTAGTTACAGTGACGACACCCTCAGACTGCCGCTGGCTGCAGGTGGAGTTTTGCCCACAGAGTGGATTGAAGGAGGAAGAGGAGGAGAAGGAGGAAGAGGAGCAGGGGAAGAAGAGGAGTAAAGTCTCAGCTTCAGGGAACATGGTGGGATTGAAAATATGCATGTACACATAGAGTATATTAGTATCACTGATGTACTAATTTAGCATTTCAACATAATTTTTTAAAAATATTTATTATTTTCAATTAAAATTTTACTTTATTTTAATAATCTTGTTTCATTTTTATTATTATTTTGATTTTAGTCATTTCAGTACATTAGTTTTTTCAGTTTATTATCTATAGTTTTTATTCCATCTTTATTTTAACTTTTACTGTAGATATCAAAATCAGTCTGTGTTGTATACAGATGTTGTACATTTGCATTGATTTTGCTGTATGTGTTTGTGCGTGTGCGTCTCTTTTTTTTTTAAGCTGCTGGCGGTGGTAAAGCAAAAAGCTCTTGAGGAACTTTGCCTTCAGGATGAACTCAGTGGTAATTAAACTTAATAATATTTCCCAACAATATCTATTCATATTCAATAATGCCTATTAACGAGGAAGATACTCCAGTATCTATGATATATATTATTATTATTTTTCTAATTCCTACATATCCTGAAGAGCACTGTGGCCGATGGCTAATATTAAGTTGATACTAATATTTTGTGGTGTTTAATTTATAGAAGGAAAATAACAAATAAATAAAAAGTAAATATAAAAATTAAATAAACATTTTTTTAATATTTGAAAAATACAGCATTTGCCATTGTTAGCAATAATATGAAGGCACATTATATCATATGTTTTCATGCGCCGTTTTCCAGATTTGTCTTATATTTGAAACGTTGTCAAAATAATGCTTCTAGCATTAATATGCCAAAGAGAAAAAATGAAAACAGACACACCATATTTACTTAATCTAATTTGCATCTAAATCTTTATTAGTTTATCTTTTTTGTTGTTGAACTCAGAAGAAGATATTTTGAATAATGTTGGAAGCAAATAACAATTGACATCCATAGAAAGAAAACAAATTCCATGGAATTCAATGGCTACCAGTTTTCAACATTCCTCAAATTATCTTCTTTTATGTTCTACAGAAGAAAAAAAAGCCAACAGGTTTGTAACAAGTGGAGGGAGGGGAAAGGATGACAGAATTTTCATTTTAAGTAAAAAATCAGCTGATTGCTCATCCTGTCTTTAATTGTCCTGTCAGGGATCGAGTGCTGTCTGAGGCAAATGGATCGAACTGGAAAACTTTTACCTCCAGGTACTTTTGAAAAAACAATCAATAGCATCACTGTTAATGTGGAAGGTGTATGTGGTCAACTAGTTTGTGTGTGTTTTAGTGCACGAGCATCTGAGTGTTCGGGATGCTGGGATCAGGTTGATGACCTCACTCTACCTGTGCCCTGGACCAGTGCCAACAGCAACACAGGTGTGAAGATGCATTCATAATTTTGACACTCAAATTTATCTGCTGTTAAAATGGAAACCCCACTCAGTTTTTGTTCTGCACAATTCCTCTTACAGTAAATCACATTTTACTGGACTGTCCTGCTTTTAATGACCACAGAAGGCTTTTTTTTATAAAATTAACTCATTATGAAATTAAGCCTGGTTGTCTTTCAACTTTCCATATTTTAATAAGAGTAAATAGTTGTATTGGTCTGTTAATAATAAATAAATAACTGTGTTTTGTCCATAGGATAGTACACCTCTAGTAAATCTAGGCAAATTAACCTCTTCTGTAAAGCCTTGGGTGAAAAATCATCTTTGACAGTCTGATATTTGCTAAAAAGATAAATTCAGTGGTCAAATCCTGCTTTTTTCAAATTTGACTTTTAGCGAAAGTAAAACCTATTTTCAGGCTTCCCACGCTTTCACGAACAGCAAACTCAAGGAGTTTCAAAGACTTTTTAAAGCACCATTCACTTTAAATCATGTAATTTATACCTCAGCATGTCTACATCTTTCATGTAGCGCTATGAAAGTCCTTACTGTACATAACATTTCACTTACACTTAAAATTGCATTAAACATTTTTACGTCATGTTCAAATTCACATTTAAGTCATGTTCAAAGAACTTTAATAAAATTTGTTGACTTCAATACTGGTGATATTCAAATGCCCTTTCAGAAATCTAGATTAAAAAGTGCATTATTTGCCAGTGTTATTGTACAAGATTTAAATGTAAGATTTTTAACTTAAGAATTTTTCAGTTTTGTCATTCTGTTTTTGACAACTGAGTTCAACTGTTAAAATAAAACCATAAACAAATTTAATTAAAGCAATTTCAAGGACCTGTGTTTATTTTTAAGTACTTTTCAGGTCTTAAATCCATATGTCTGAAATGCAAGTACTTTCAAGAGGTTTGGGAACCCTGTATTTTGTCTATTTATTTAATTTATTAAATCAGGGGTGCAAACTTGTCAACTTTTGGGGGAAATTTGTCATGTCCACCGTAAAATAGGTCATTCATGTAAATCGTGCAGATCTGTAATAAAAAAATTGAAAATGTATAATTGTTAAGACTCGTTTTGTATCGTCTTATTTGTGATTTTTTATTTTTATTTTATATTTTATTGTTCTGCACATTGGTAAATTCTTGGTTGTTTAATAGTGCTATTTTAATAATGTTGACCATACCTGTCAACATTGGGATGTGAAAATAAGGGATATGCCCACCACAATAAAAGACCCCCTCCTAAAAAATGCACAAATTACTAAATATGTTCATTTGGAGCTGTTTCATTGTAATTAAACAGTTAAATGGTCAGTAATATGTTTTATTATTTACAAAAGAAAAAATAAATAGACAATAGCAGCAAATAAGCAAACAGTTCAGCTTATTAAAATTAATAGCTATTATAATGAAATAGAATCAAGCTATCAAATCTCATTAGCCGTTTTTGTTCATTCGATTACATTAACAGGTGTCACTTTAAAAATGCACACGTCTAACATTATAATGAAAGCATTCGATTGCTTTACTAACTTTTTATGCTCATTTAGGACTAAATTAGTTGTGTTTGAAAAAACCACACTAAGATCGACATCTTTAGATATTATTATTATTATTATTATTAATTATATGTATATGTCTGTTGGCCTAAAAGGGAATCCTGCCATTTTTATATTTATTTCAAAGTGTTTTCATGCCTATACAAAGCGAAAGCACAGAACGGGCTCACATTTAAGAGCAAGGGGCGGCCCCTGGTGGTTCGGCAGTATGGGTTGCGATAGGGAGGCTCTGCTCTTTAGTGTTTATTGCAACCTTCAGAGAAAGACTGAAAATACGGGAGAAATACAGGAAAATACCTTTACGGGATGATAGTGGGATAGAACTGTAAAATACGGGAGAATCCTGGGAAAAACGGGAGGGTTGACAGGTATGTGTTGACATCTCTTTGAGGCTTACTTAATTTAAGGGGATAGTTCACGCAAAAAGGAACATTTCCTCACCATTTACCTACACTCAAATGGTTCTTAACTTGTATGACATATGTTGAACACAAAACAAGATATGCTGAAGAATGTTGGAAAAAAGGAGAAATTGACATCCAATGGTCAATGGCTGTTGTTTTCCAACATTCTTCAGTATATATTCCTTTGTGTAGCAGAGCAGATAAAAAGTCAAACAGGTGTGGAACAAGTGGTGAATTCAGTAAATAATCCCTTTAATGTGCCTTCTGACTTTTCTCCATGCAGTTGTTCTTGTACTTCAGTGTTGGTCTAGCGCCCTCTGTAGGTCAGGAGCTGGAGATAATTGTAGAGGAGTCTTTAACCGTCAAAGAGGTGAGCTCTCTGGTCATTTTAAAGAAATTGTACTGCTAATATTAAAGTAAGATGTTAAAAGATGGGAATCCTGTTGTTCCAGTGCCTTAAGGAGATGTTGCAGATGACGAGACTGGAAGGTAATTATATTAAATGCTTGGTTTTAATCGCACATTTAACTTTGCAGTCTCAGATTTATATATAAAATGTGTGGTTTTTTTTCTAAAGGTGAATCGTGGCACTTGAGGAGAGTGGACTGGTGTGAGGAGATTGGAGAACCACTTATGGATGAGGTGGGAGATTGTAATATAATGCAATAGTAAATACTATACAATATGAATTTACTGTTGTACACTGGACATCAATAGTTTGTAATAATTGAGTCAATGTCTTTTGAATACTTTTCTCTCTACAGCTGACAAAGTGTAATATTGTGAAATAGGGCTTCGCAATATTGGGAAAAAAACTAACATTGTTATATTTTGTTTGTCTGTGATATGAATACAATCTCACAAGATGACTTATAACTCTATTTGGAAAGAATAAATGATTCAGGATTATTTTGTAAGAGAGTATCTTCAAAGAAATCTAGTAAACAGATTACAAGGAGAGATGAAAACAATTAAATAAAGATATAAATGAAATACGTAACATAACACTGTTTAGTCCTTATTCTTTGTTTAAACTTTAGAACTTCTTGGTTTAAATTCACATGGAACCTTGGACAGTATTTATAAAACACATCCAAATGACAGTCTTTCACTCTATTAGGGTTAAACTTTGTTAAGAATTGCATGTTCTGAGCTGTGGTGGCTGGTTCTTATAAACCCAAATTGACATTGCAGATCCGACAATGTGACTGTTGCGGATGCACACATTGCTATTTCAATGCTGAAATGATATATTGTGCAGCCCTAGTGTGAAATATTATTACAATTAACTATGTTTCCTCTTTTAATATATTTGTAAATTAAAGCATAATTGTAATTTCTTATTGTCATGGCAAAGCAGAATTTTCAGCAGCCATTAGTTCAGTCTTCAGTGTCACATGATCCTTCAGAAATTATATTTTAGTATCAATTACACTATAATTTGTGCTGTATTATTAATAGTTTTAGTATCCTCAATGTTGAAAGCAGTTTTTATAGCTTAACATCTTTGTGAAATTTTTTTTTTTTTTTGGATAAATAGAAATTTCAAAGTAATAATTTTCTTTTGCAACCTTATAAATCTCGCAATAATGTCACTTTAATTTAATGTATTATTCTTTATTATTGTGTTTGTGTGAGTTTTAATAAAGATCCTATTTACCCTAAACAGCACAATTGTTTTCAACATTTTATAATAATAAAAATCTTGTTTGAGCACCATATCAGCTTATTAAAACGATGTCTGTAGGATCATGTGATGCTGAAAAATGACAGGAATAAATTACAGTGTGTAAATATGTTCAAATAAATAACAATTATCCTAAACTGCAATATTATTTTACAAAATGAACAAATGCCTTTTTTAATACTATTTTACATTATGCACAATACAATCATAAATTTTTTTTAAATTCTTATCTCCTATCTTTCATTATTTTCCGAAAGATTAACAAAAATGACTCTTGTTTACTTATGTTCCCCCAGAATGCATCTCTAAAGGAGGCAAAAGTCATTCATGGGGACACACTGGTGCTGATTGAGGGCCGTCTGCCTCCAAAGGTGCATTTACAGTTCATAAAGTTTTCATATAAGATAAAACGAACCTTTTCAAAGCCCTTTCTCTGATCTCAACTTTAGGGTTTCCTTAAGCTGTCTGTGAGGATGTACATGGACATGATCGACAGTGGTCCAGAGCTGAACCACTCTGAGCCTCAAAACGCTGAGAGACTCGCCACAGGTTTGACTTCTTGCTGATTTTTCTGAACATCAACTGAGATTATTGTTGTTTTTGTCAGTGGGCTGAAAGATTTGAGATAGTTCCTCTAGTTTGTGCTTGTTTATTGTTTGTGTTTTGCGGTTTCAGAGTGCTCCGGGTCAGAGATGAGTTTCATTGGTTATGTGGAGATATCAGAGGAGGCTTCACTTGACGACTTCAAGACTCAGGTTGGCATTGATAATAATAGCATTAATGCCCTTAAAGATCATTTTAAATGATAGTTCAACTAAAGATATTGAGTCATTATGAGCTTTTTTCTTTTTAGTACCACAAAAGGAAATTATGTATATATTTTTAAAAAGTTCTGCTGCTCATGATTGTCAATTAAATGGCAGTGAGTGACGAGCAGAATTAAAAACTTTGCAAAAAGAAAAAATGTATCACAGAAGAACAAATGAAAATGTCTCGTAAATTCTCAATGGTATTTTGTGAATGTTGTGATAAGTTACCTTAAAATCTACATGCTTCACTTTTGAGTTCACAGTTTAATAATTTCACGATAAAATTGAGAAACTAATGAAGAAGCAAATGCTGTTTGCTGCATTTAAACTTTTTGAATTAGTATGCTTTTGATTTTTATTAAAGAAACTAATAATTTTATTCCCTATGGATGCTGGAAATGGTTAAGACATCCAAAGAATAATAATTTAAGAATACCTTAAAATCATCAGAAATGTTAAGCAGAATTAGTTATTGTCAACTTTGATAATATGCACATTAGAATGATTTCTGAAGGATCATGTGAAACCAAGGACTGGATGAATGTCTGTATATATCATGTTATATATACACACTGTACTGCATAGGTCTCAAACTCGATGCCTGGAGGGCTGCAGCTCTATACAGTTTTGCTCCAACCATAATCCAACACAGCTGATCCAATTAATCAAGGTGTTCAAGACTACTAGACGGCAACTAGCTCTCTGCAACTCTCACCGGGCTGCGCCCGGTCTGTACCTGGATGGGAGACTACGTGGGAAAGCTAGGTTGCTGCCGGAAGTGGTGTTAGTGAGGCCAGCAGGGGCCGATCAACCTGCAGTCTGTGTGGATCCTAACGCCCCAGTATAGTGACTCTATACTGCTCAGTGAGCGTTGTCTTTCGGATGAGACGTTAAACCGAGGTTGTTAAAAATCCCAGGTTGTCCTTTCGAAAAAGAGTAGGGGTTAAATCCCGGCATCCTGGCCAAATTTACCCACTGGCCTCTGTCCATAATGGCCTCCTAACCATCTCCATATCATAACTGGCTTCATCACTCTGTCTCCTCTCCACCAATCAGCTGGTGTGTGGGGTGCGGTCTGGCGCAATATGGCTGCCGTCAAAAAATGTGTTAAGCGCTTTGAGTGTCCAGAAAAGAGCTATATAAATGTAAGGAATTATTATTATTATTATTACTAGAGACTATTAAGCAGATGTGAGTTGGAGGTGGTTGGAGCAAAACCATGCAGAGCTGCGGCCCTCCAGGAATTGAGTTTGAGACCACTGCTGTACTCAGGGGCGCCGCTAGGGGGGGAAAATTAGGACGATTCTAAGGGCCCATATATTCAGGGGGCCCACAGAGACATTATAAAGGGCCCGCGAACCACCCCGGCTCTTCACTTTCATTCATTTTCTAATCCGCTAGTCAGAGGGCCCGTGGTGGCCAGCGGCGCCCCTGTACTGTATATAACAGTACTGTTTTATGATATTTTTAAATAAATGTTTGAGACTTTTAAAAATGCAAGACATATGAATTGTAATGGATTATAAACACTGCAGTTAAAATACAGCACTGACTTATCAAATCAGCATAGCATAATAAATGGTATGTATATAATATGATATCAATCCCACAATCCTTAGAGAACATGGATGTGTTTCTGGTAGGTGATGACTCTGCCAGCTCTTCAGGATGTGTGTGTGCCCAGTCCCGCATTTATGCGTGTGTGGCTGCTGGAGGGCAAGAAACTGGCCAGGATACTCAGAGGAAACCAGATGACACTCAGGTTAATAGTTTTACATTTTCTACAATGTTTCATTAAACGATAGAGTTTCTGGAATAGAAAGTTAGCATTACCTTTACCCTTTAATTTAACCTTAAATCTAACTTAACCTTAACCTAAAACAAGATTGGCAAATTATTGTAATTATTTTATTGAAATTATATTGTTTTGCTACGAACATAGCCATTTGCTGCTTCCCAATTCGCATACTTATATTACGACCTAAAAGTATGTACTTTTTTGTGGAGGAAAAATATATACTTTTGAGTGTGTAACAGAAAAGTATGCAAGCTTTGGGACATACTACTTCCTCGTTACACAGATCGTTGTGTTGCTTAGTTAAGAGCCCTGTCAATCATCCACATTTCTGTCGTATTTAATTCCCTACCTTGTTGGAGAAGCAGCAGCAGGATAATCTCCCATTCACGCAGTCTTTCATGCAGAGAAATCTCCTCAGGTCTTTGGATAATTCTGCATTCAGACGGTAATGTCCAAACACGTCTTTATATAAGTTCAGTATTGTTGTTGCAGATAAAATATAACACAGACAATGGTATTTAAATATTCTCCAGTGGGCTAGATATTAATTAACAGTCATACAAACATCTTTATTGAAGCCTCTCTGCTTGACGGTTGGTCTCGCGCGTCCATCATGTACACTTTTCACCCGCGTTTTGTAGTTCTAATCGAATTCACGTCCAACGCGCAATGTACTGTGGGCAATATCAGCGGTTAGAGTATGGACGCTTCTACACTTAAAATTTTGACCGGAAATAGTAAACCATCCGGGAATTTTTGGCATACTCTTTTCAACATTCTACGATTTGGGACATACTAATTCTATTTTCACATGCTATTTAGGACGGATAGTATGCGGATTGGGACTCAGCAATTGTTTTTGACATGGCATTAAAGTGATAGTTCACTTAATAATACAAATTCTGTCTTACCCTTCAATATCAGGTATATCCTAAATTGACCTTTCTTTACTATAATAAAGAAATGATAATGTCTTTCTAACTACAATTGACTACTTTTTTTGTATTCACTTCACATTTTTCTACTCAAATCTACTATTTAAACAATGTACAGTGTTTTCATTACTGTACAAGTATTGTTATTTCACTGTCCACATGATTGGCAGTGTAAACTCTGGCACTGTAACTGCGAAGGAAGGCCAGATTCCAATTTAATTTTATACCACCCTTCCCGTTGGGCCTTAAAACAGACAGTGAAAGGGTAGGGATAGAAATATTCCCCTAAGAAAAGGGACACCGCTACTACACATGCACACATCCTCATGTTGTTCAAGCATTTTCAATTCTTTCAAATGGAAGTTGAGTGTAATGCACAGTGTGAGCATTGAGACTAATCTTCTATATGAATAATTTAAAAGCTCAGCTGAAAAGCTCCAGCACCAAGACCAATGATACAGTGGTGCTAGTAACATAAAAAGCTTTATTATACTTATATCCTGTGCTTGCTGCTATTGCACTCCTGGTTAGACCTAAATTGCATTTCGTTGCCTTCTTCTTGTACATGTGTAATGACAATAAAGTTGAATCTAATCTAAAAAATCTCAGTTTTCATATTGCCCTTACTCTTACCCCTATGCCTCCAAGCAAAAGAGAATTGTGACACCTGTACCCTTTAGAATTGGGAATGCGCCTCAAAGTATTAAACGTATTTGTATGAATGTGTTTTCCCTGCAGGAAGCTGAAGCTGGGGAACGGGGCAGAAGTGTGTATTCAGAGGCTGATGAAGGAAGAGGACCTGGGGTGAGACTTTCAGATAATGAGACGATTCATCAAATCCAGGAAAGATAGATGTTTTAAACTGATCATTCTTTTTCAGGCTGAAGGATTTATTGCTGAGGGTTCAGATGGGGGTGCCTGGAGAGAAGGCGTATCATCCTTCAGAGGAGTTCTTGTGGGAAGCGGGGCGGGACGGTTCACCTAAGGGCCTATACGCTTCTCTGGCGGCCCAGTACGGCCTCGCTCCTGACAACCTGCTTCTGGCTAAACACCTGCCTGACAAACACAGCTGGATGCCCATCTCCAACTGGGTAAGAAGAGAGAGCGAAAGTATCAATTGAGTGTATTTTTTGGCTTAGCATGCAGTATACTTGTATAATCCAGCATAGGCTCATTCTGAAAACAAAGCCCTGTATGCATTTCTGGAGATCACGAATTATGTAGCCAGAAGTACATATGACTGCATTTCGTCTTTAAAACGAACGCTATGGGGCAATATGTTGCCAATCTTTTTCGCGCTTACCAGCTGACCTCTTACCAGCTGACCACTTACCTCCGTATGGAAGGCTTTGCCGCTGTTACAAGTTTGTCCTGTTAGCTCAGCATGTACGTCGGCGGACTTGAGACGCAGAGAGGAGTTGACCACGATGACGGGGTTTGAGTCTGGCAAAGAATGCTTCCAGAAAGCAAGTAAGACAAGAACAGAAACCAAAAAATATAATAAACAAGTAAATAGCAGGGTGAGAATGTGGTAAAATCTGAAAACGTGGTAAAAAAAATCAGGCAAGGGCTTTTCTTTTTCTGGATTGGTTTTTAAAACTGTCGGTTGGGTTTAGGGAAGTGGGTGTTTGGGTCAAAGCTGATTTATACTTCTGTGTCAAGCACACGCTGACGTGCACCTCTCAAAAAATGTAACAACACATCGCAACGATGCGTAGCGCAAGCTCTGTTATTGGTCGGCTTGGTAGCGCTGACGAGTGTGGGCTTGGGTGAGAGCCACGCGAACCCGTTGGAGCAAGCGTTTACATGTGTCGAGTCCTGTGAAGGAGCTGCAGATGGAGACTGTTGTTTGATTAAAGTTGTTGCACGTCCGTCGGCTCCCGCCTCAGAATGAGCGAGTTTTAGCCACTTGTACATTAAGGTAGCATTCAGAAAAAATAAAACACCAGCTAATAAACTCAACACAGAGGAACATAAAAACCTACTGCCAGCTAGTGTTTTGGAAGTGTTATTGCAGAGCAACACAAACCCTGCGCAAAAATATAAATGACTACGCGCAAGGCATGAGCCGTGAGTGGCGCCGAAGTATAATTCAGCCTTCAATCGGTGCTTTCAAAAAACACTATTGGTTGGGTTTAGGGAAGGAGAAGGGTGGGTCAGTCGATCGATCAGTCAGTCAGTTGACCGCGGCCTCTGGTGGATTTACGTGAGAACAGCAGGCGCAAATGGCACTCTCAAAAGAAATTAGAGATCTGAAAAAGTGTACACAGCGGCCTCTGGTGGATTCACAAAACAATAACTGCAAAAAAAAAAAACGTACCTCCTGGGACATATTTGGCGCTCTCCAGAAATGTATATAGGGGTACGTTTTCACAATGAGCCTGGGTTGGTATAATCACTTCTGGATGAATTATAGACTCAACAGGTCTCAAAAAGGAAGAAGAAGAGAAAAGCTGAGAGTCTTCAGGCAGCTCCTTTCTACCTGAAGGATGGAGATATTATAGGTGTCAAGGTAAAGTTTTTTTTTTTTTTGTATAAAGTATTGGAGAAGCTACTTCAGAACTAAGGCTTAGCTTAAATGGGGGACATATTATGCAAAAATCACTTGTGTAAGGGGTTTAAACAGAGTTATGTGGCAGCAATGTGTAAACATAGCCAATTTCTAATGGTAAAAATTTATTAATTCTATTTTTTATAGTCACACTTAATAAAAATAGTCTGTAGAACCACTTTTATTGACATTCTCCCTTTATACATGTCATCAAAAGGGAAGAGCTCAGCACATTATTGACGATCTTTCCCTCATTAGCATAAACAGCCCTGAGTGAGAAGCAGCCGTCTGCCATTTGATTTTTGAATCTGCTGCTATGCTGACACATAGGCATTTGTAGCTCCACCCTCTTTTGAAAAGAGGGCAGGGAGCACAATCATATTTGAATTTAAAGCGACAGTCACTAAACAGCACAAAGCCTAAAAGGGACAGTTTCGAAGAGTTACAAAACATTATTTCAATGCTTAGCGTTTATAGCAGGTTTGGCATGCTGTCCCGGGAGAGAACCCTGAGCTCGGAGATCCTTGAGCCCAAGGCTCCCGCCCGGTCAATAAGCATATTTCAGGGGATCCGAGATCAGGTAGGTCTCGAGAGCTCCCCCTTAGAAAAGGGAGGAAAAGGAGGAGATGGGGTGGAAGGGGGGATTCTTCCAAAACGAAGATAGAGCAGTAGGGAGAAAACGATCCATTTATAGCAAGCTTGGATCACTCTGATTGGACTATTACTGATTACAGATAAGCAGCCAGTCGTGCTCAATCATATCACGTGCTCCTCTCGAAATTAGTTTATGAAACTTCACTTGTGTAGAATTTTGAGCTTAAACTTCACATACACACTCTAGGGACATCAGAGTCTTTACATCTTGTAAAAAGGGGCATAATAGACCCCCTAAAAAACCTTAACTACTTCCCATCTGCCAGTAATTAATCATGGGTGTAATGAGTTAAATTATTCGTCCACTAGAAATTAAGGAAGGGGGGGGGGGGGGGGTAATATAATTACTGTTACTTATAATGTACTTGCCTTAAATACTGTCAATTAATTGAAAAGCTATGTATAAGTCAGAGATGCAGAGGAAACAGCTGCATATGGTGAAAGAAATCCTGTGAGTGTATTTATGCTTATAACATCTCACCAAAAAATCAAGTCTAAGAACAAAGATGGTCGTTTTTTCTCTCCATTGACTTATGTACAAGTATATATTTTTTGGAGAGTATGGCTTCAGAAATTATCATCCTTTTAATTCGGTTTCCTGTGAATCTGCATTGTGTTTTAGAATCTGCTAATAGACAATAATAAAGAATTCACTTCTCTGGAGGATGAGATTGGCCAGCTGAGACTCAGGGAGGAGGCGGTGAATCAAAACACGAGGTGATTGTTTTATTTTGCTTCTTTCCAAGATTATTTATTAGTGTTATAAGCTTATGCTGATTACATTTGTATGTAAAAAAACGATTGAAATGTGCTATTTTGTTTCAATGTAGACTCACTTTCAAAAGTTTGGGGATCAGGATATTTTTTTCTAAATAAAGGAATTAAAACTTTTATTCACCAGGGGTTAAACAAATTCATCTAAAAATGACATTAAATTCCTTTCTGTTATAGGGTTAGTTCAATTAAAAATTTATATTCTGTTATCAGGGTGGCCAAGCTCCTCCGTCTGGATGATGTTGTAATTTGCAACAAACGCAGGAATGTGACGCTCTCTAAATGTAGCGAAACCATAGAGCGAAACACGGCAAAATGGGAAAATGTAGTTTAAACAGTGGCTAAAGCCTGTCGCTGAAAACAACCGCGTAATTTACTCTTTAAAGCTTTGTTTCTTCTGAGCTTATATGAGTTCTGTTGCATGGTTATGCTCCATTGATTTATTTAACTACAACTGTTTGTTAAGAACTGTTCATTAAGTTAAAGGTTTAATACTGATGAGAACTTGAAGTGGCGACGAGGTCTTAAAATATTCTGAGAAGGTCTTTAAAAAGTCTTAAAAAGGTATTGAAATTACCTTTAGGATTCCTGCATATACCCTGGGCCCGGTTTTTCAAAAGTAATCCACTTGGATTTTGGATAACGGATTGGATCAAATCTTGAAAATGGGTTTTTCAAAAGAAAAAATGGATTACATAATCGGATTAGATCACGTAATCCAATCTTGGTTTTGATCTGGATCAAACCTTTAGTTTGGGTTTTTCAGACTTTTTTTGTAGGATTTGGATCACTTTGATCCAAAAAATCTGGATTAAACTGATCCCATCAGAAGGGTGGATTCAGCGTGGATTTCATGCCCAAAATGTAATGAAAACTTTAAAAATGTATCAAATAATACTATATTTGGATCATGCAGAAGTATCATACAAGATATCCTATTTATTCATAAGGTTTTCATTGTATTTGTTTATCCATCAGGTAGGCTTTAACGTATTCAGCCTTTCACTATAGGCCTACAGCAAAGTGGAAAGAGATTGGCCTCATAAAATAATCCCCCAAACAGCTGTCAAAATTGACCAAAATCAATACATTTCATTCTGTCACTAATTGATATATATACTCATCACAATGGAAAATATTTTTGTTTTTAGAATATTTATTAGTGATGTATGCAATGATAACAGAATAACCAAAAAAATGCAAAGAATGGCAATCACTGATTTTTGAAATCACTTTCAACAATTGCAAAAAGAGACTGAAAGGGCAGAAGCACAGCAGAGAAAAAGCAGAGGAACAACTGACTCTGACCAAACTGCAGCGAACCAAGGCCAGACTTGAGATTCGCCTCCTAAAGGCTACGCTCAGACAAGCTGGTCTCTCCACATCAGATGAGGAAGTCTAAAATTATTGTGGAGTTTTTGGCATTAAGTCTTTTTTTAATTCAATAAATCTATATTTAAAACTATATAAAATAAATATATACAGTATATAAAATCTATATATATATTTTTTTTTTTTAATGTGTGTGTTTTCATTTTAAATAAAAATAAAGTTATATTGACCTCACACTGGCTATTCTACTTGTTGCTCTTTACATATCTATAGTTCTACATTGTGATTTCCTATCCTGTTTGAGCACTGGTTATCTAGATTTAGTGATCCTGAAAAGTTCCTATCCGGATCAGATTGATCCAATCCGATGTTGCTTTGAAAAATTGGTTTAAAAAGTAAGTTGGATTACGTGATCACGGATCGCAGAAAAAGGATTACTAAATCCGGATCAATTTTATCCGGATTAAACCTTTTGAAAAACCAGGCCCTGGATATGAATTACTCACCTTCATGCAGTTTCAATCCTTTGAGACCTTCGTTCATTTTCAGAGTACAAAGTAATTATTTTAGATGAAATCTGAGAGCTCTCTGACCCTCTATAGCAGAGGTGCCCAAAGTAGGGCCCGTGAGCCAAAGTTGGCCCATGGTAGCTTTTTGTTTGGCCCACTATCCCATCTGAAAAAAGAGGGAGAATGATGGGGAGTTGGTTGGGGCAAATGCCTTTGACAGAAATCATCATTTTGAATTGAACATAATCCTGTGTTTAAACAGCAAAAATGAGTCCAGGGCACTCGAAAAATGTGGAAAAAAATATTTAAAAGCCTTTATTCACATGTCTAATCCTTAAAAAACCTACGCATTTTGCCAGAGAGCTGCTTTCATCAGGGTAACCCTGATTACCAGGTTACCCTGATGAAGGGAGCTCTCGTCCAGGTTTTCTAAGGATTAGACATGTAAATAAAGGCTTTTTAATGTTTTTTCCACGTTGCCTTGGACTGATTTTTGCTGTTTATTCTGATGAATCCCTTGCCCAAAGAGCACCAACACGTTATTTAAGTTACCCCTGAGCCTTTTTTGTTTGATTTTGGATAATCTTTTCTTTCTTTGTTTAATTGAGGAGCTACAAAAAAAAAGCCAACTAAAATTAAATGTTTCATTTAAGTTATGCAAATAAATCAGACTTTTAAAATGTAAATACTGTCAGATAGAGGACAATGCACAAGACATCGGTGAGCAAATCAAGGTAAAGGCAGGAACAGCTCGACTAGTGTATTCAGCATTGAACTCCGTTGTGTTATAAATGGGATTGTTTATAATTTCACTATAATAAGTTCATTAAAACACGTTAAAAAGGATACTGCATCATTAATTAATGTTTTAAAGCAACATTTCTAGTTATTTTTAACATATTAACAGATAAAGTAGGAAATTATCTATGGCAAGTTTAATGTAACACAGCTTGGTATATTTAACTATGCCAATAGCCCTCAATCAAGTTTGGTTTTTGGCCCTTTATAAGAAAAAGTTTGGGCACCCCTGCTTTATAAACCACAATGCTTCAGAGACATGAAAGTTCAGAAAAAGAATGCAAGAACACTAGTGTGCACTAAAAAACTTTAGACAATTTTGTTTGCCAATGTTTTTTTGCATAAGATCAGGGTGCCGGTTCGCGTTTATGCTGCTAATGGTAATGGTGAAACAGTTGAACCACTGAAGTCATATGGAATGTTTTGACAATATTTTTAGTAGCTTTTTTTTTGGATTTTGATCGTCTCTGGACCCTATAAATACCCATTAACATAAAAAAAATCAAATGAAAAATATAATGTTATTAATAAAATGGCTAATTAGACTGATTAAAACTAATCTCTGTGTGTGTATATCTCAATGACTCACTGATAACGATGTCCACTAGGGGTCGCACTGCCACTGGAGAATGTTCACTAGACACCGGGTCCAAGAAGACGGGCTCTGCTAAAAACCGTAAACCCGAGGTGGCCTTATCGATCAACGTGGGAATGTTCAGGTAACCCACACTGTGCAGACCCTCCTCCGAGCCACCCGCTGCTATTCTGCTGCCATAAAGAATCTGCTCACCGAGTCTCAGAAGGTCAAACTGAAGACAGAGCCAGAAACCCACCCTGTGAACAAATCCGATTCTATGGGACACTGATCTAACTTCAAGTGGGAATATATCTCCAATCATTGAGATTTTCTTGAAGCATTTTCCTTGTCGTTTATATGCAATTAATTCCTGGAGGAGATCTCTTTAAGACTGAGAGATCAGCTTCAGCCTCTGCCAATGGACTTTTCTGCCTCAATTCAAAGAGAATTTTTCTTTTAAAGGATGGATGTGATGCGTTGGGTGCAACTCTTATATTCTAGGCTTTTTTATTTTTACAAAATCATCATGATACTGTATGGGAAATGGTTTACACAGATTATGTGCAATTATTAATCATTTATAAAGGATAATTCACTCGAAAAAAAATAAAACTCTGATCATTTACTCACCCTCATGTCATTCCAAATCACATTGATCCCATTTTATTTGTGTTTGTTAAATGTTGAGTCTAGCTTTTCTTCATATTATGGTGAACTCTAAAAACAAATGCTGGGTTGTATTAACCCATTGTTAGGTCAAATATGGACAAACGTAACAGTTGGGTTAAAGTAATGTCATTTAAAGTTTAAAAAAAAGTTTAAAATTAACCAAGTGGTTGGATTTGTTCATATTTAACCCAATGTTGGGTTAATGCAACCCGGCATGTTTTTAGAATGTGTCAAAGTTGTCATTTACTAAATGCAATTAATTTATTTTTAGGCCTGGACGTAAATGGGAGCAAGATTTACTTTAGATTATCAATGAAAATATATTTACATTTTGGTCTTTTTCTCATAGTTTTTCTCAAAATAGCTTATTGGTGATATTGCTCATTTTTATACATTTATGGTGCTTGTTTCTGTGAAAATCTTCAAAAACTCATGAAGTTTCTTTACATTTTTTTTAATGAACTCTTGCTTTTTACCTTTAGTCAATAAATCACGATAAATGCATATATTTTCCAAAAATACTTTATTTCTCACAGCGCAGCAATTAATTCAGGTTAGTTTTCATGTCATGTTATCCAGTGTTTCAGTACTTTTTTTTTGTATTTAAGTTTATAAAATGTGTTGGATGAATAGTTAATGTGCTAATAGTTTACAGAAGTCTTTAAAACTGTCGGACCTCTGTCTCCTCTCCCACTGCCATCAGCTGCGTATGCAGAAATAATGCATTGGACTCTAACCAAAAAACCCTCAGCCCTCAATGGCCTTTTATTGAGAATTCAGTTGTTGTAGATGTACAAACAAGATGAATGAAAATACTCTTCTGAATCAGAGATATGGTAATCAGGTATGTAGATCACTTTTGTTGTTGTGTTCCGTTGAGGAAAAAATAGAGATTTAATCTGAAATGGTTCCGAGTACAAAACAGTAGTTCTTTAAGAAACCGTTTCCTTTATGTAATGAGCTGCATGTTTTGTTAAATATTGTTTCGGTAACACTTTATTTTGATGGTCCTTTTTTCAACAGACATTTAACTGACTATAAGAAACTTTGCAAGTACATGTCAACTTACAGTAACCCTAACCCCAACCTAACAGTCTACTTATAATCTAATGAGAATTAGTTGGCATGTAGATGCAATGTAACTTAAATTCAACAAACGGACCATCAAAATAAAGTGTGACCATTGTTTGCCATGTTTCTAATAAAACTGTAATGTTTAGTAGTACTGTTTTTAAAAATGACAACATGTTCAATAAGCATTGTTGAGTATGTAGTGATTAATTAGCTTTTTTTTCCACTGATGATTTTTTTGCAATCAGGATTTCTGTTCATTAAACAAGTATACAAGAAATAAATCCACCATTTGGAAGGTACCAATATCAACAATATAGTGTCTTCTGTATATCCTTGTGGCTCAAGTAAATGGCAAAGTTCTAACTGGAACATTTTAGATGTTTTTTTAGATACAAGTGTTGGTCATACTGGTCATAGTTGATTTCACTAATTCCATTTAAGAAGTGAAACTTGTATAATGTATACACTCATTTCACACAGACTGATATATTTCAAGTGTTTTGTTACATTTAACCTTCTTTCTAGGGGTTTCGGAGAAAAATGTATCACAACAAAATAATAAATTTAGATAAATAAAAATATCTAATTTAATTAGTTCGAATTAAATAATAATAAATCAATGTTTAATAATGTGCGTGGAGAATCTCCTTTTTCTCTATCCCAGCATACATTCACTTAAAATATAAGGGGGAAGGAAAACTCGGAAAAAAAAAAAAAGGTTGCAAAAGAAAAATGTTCTCTTTTATTCACTGTTCAACAAAGTCAATTATTTTTACATTTCCAGAAAGCAGTAAACAAAACAAAGAAATACTTAAATATAAACGTTCTTAGCCAAAATCGTCAGGAGAGGGTAAGGCCAAAATAACAAACAAAACCTTCCTAAATAGACAATAAGTCCTATATTTCCTAATAAAAAAAAAATTAAAAAAAGCTCAAATCAATGACAATGCTCTTACCTCACTCCCTGACTAAACCCAAAACAGGAGAAAGCTTAAAAGGGGATAAACCCAAAATAAATAGGACTCTCTCTGTGCTTTGCTTCTCTGCCTCTTAATAAAGCCTGGACGCTCAATCAACAGCAACAAATCCGACTTGCTCTGATTGGAAGCAGGTGCGGCTGGTTTGGAAGCGCTGCTCAATGAGCGAGAGAGAGGCAGAGAGAGAGAGAGAGAGGTAATTAAAACAAAAGGGGAGAACAATAAACTGCCACTCACACCAAAAACTTATCATCCAAATATATCATAGGATGTAACAGTTTATTTATTATGATTTTGATGACAATTAATGAAAACCCCAAATTCAGTATCTCAGAAAATGAGAATATTGTAAAAAGGTTTAGTATTGAAGACACCTGGTGCCACTCTCTAATCAGCTAATTAACTCAAAACACCTGCAAAGGCCTTTAAATGCTCTCTCAGTCTAGTTCTGTAGGCTACACAATCACGGCTTGACAGTTGTCCAAAAGACGGCCACTGACACTTTGCACAAGGAGGGCACGACGCAAAAGGTCATTGCAAAAGAGGCTGGCTGTTCACAGAGCTCTGCATCCAAGCACATTAATAAAGAGGCGAAGGGAAGGAAAAGATGTGGTAGAAAAAAAAAAGTGTACAAGCAATAGGTATAACCGAAACCTGGAGAGGATTGTGAAACAAAACCCATTCAAATATGTGAGGGAGATTCACAAAGAGTGGACTGCAGCTGGAGTCAGTGCTTCAAGAACCACTATGCACAGACGTAGTAAGACATGGGTTTCAGCTGTCGCATTCGCACAACTGTATATATATATTTTAGACTTGACAATATCTTTTCAGCCATTGCACACATGCACACAAAAATAAATAAAAACGATCTTTGCAGAAACTGAAATAGAGTAACCAGTCTGTATTGGTAAGTCCACAATTCTTTCTCTTGTTTTGTTGACATTGAGTAGTAGGTTATTGATGTCACACTAGTTGATGCACCTCCTCACTGTAGACTGAGTCGTCATCGTTGCTGATTAGTCCCACCACTCTTGCATTATCTGCGAACTTGATAATATTGTTGGTTTTGTATCTGGCACAACAGTCATGAGTCATCCGTGTGAACAACAGCGGACTCAGCCCACATCGCATGTTTGTAATGTTGGTCTTTCAGAAATTATTGAAGAATCTTAATATCTGTGGTCTGTCTGTACGAAAATCTAATAACCAGTTGCATAGTTGGGGTGCTGATGCCTATTGTGCTGAATTTATTCACCAAGTGTTGGGTGATGACTGTGTTACAGGTACATCATACCATTATGTGATGCATTGTGTGCATGCTTTACTAAAAGGTGGGTCTTTAATCTAGTTTCGAACTAAGAGAGTGTGTCTGAGCCTCGGACATTATCAGGAAGGCTATTCCAGAGTTTAGGAGCCATATATAAGAAGGCTCGACCTCCTTTAGTAGACTTTGCTATTCTGGATACTACCAGAAACCCTGAGTTTGTGTAGATAAAATTGGGGTGATATGGTCATATTTTCTTGACCTGGTAAGAACTCTGGAGTTCTTGCTAAAACTGAAGTTTATTAATAGAGGATTCTGGGGAACCAACGAACAGAGCATTACAGTAATCCAGCATGTGTGGATTTTACTGTGAATTGCAGTAAGACAGGATCCATGGAACTGTTTTTGTTTTTTACATGAACCAGGCATAGGTGAAGTGCCATTGCTATGGCATCTTCAGTGGAGCAAATTGTGGGGTGAGTCAAATGTAGAGGGGACACTTGATGTTATTTGGACCAACCTTTCAAAGAATTTATCATGATGGGTGTGAGTACTATGGGGTGATGATGGTTCAGGATTTCTTGAGTAGCGGTATGATGGTTTTAGCTTTGAAGAACGCTTGTATCGTGGCTTAGTCCAGACAGGTGTTGAAGAGATCTGTAATATGAGTGAGTGAGTCTCTAAGCATATGGCAGGTATATTGTTGGGACCTCCATCTTTCCTCAAGTTCACCTTTTAGTATATTCGTTTTACTTTGTTTTTGTTTTTTTTCCATACCTGCGCAATGTTTCTTTTCCTCCAGATGGTTTTGATCATATTCCTCAGCTGCTGATGAGGTTTTAAAAACGTCTTTTTTTATAATGTTGTGATAACTTCAAATAAGACTAAGCAGTGGCATCAACATTTAGGAAATTGCAGGTTGCTCTTTGAATTGTATGTACATGTTTATGTGGTTTATGAACACACTGAATTGTATAATGACATGGGTATGACCTAGTTGTACTCTATTAAGGTGGTTTACAAGGACATGCCTTGTGTCCTCTTAATTCAGAATACTTAAAATACATGCTTAACAGGGTCTTTTGACATCCAAAATTTGCCACAGGTTTGCCGTGGCCTAATGGTTAGAGATTTGGACCTGTGATCGGAAGGTCGTAGGCTCTGGCAGTTATTGTTGGTGGTAAGAGTGCATACACACAGCACAAATTCCAAGTACGGGTCACTATACTTGGCCAAAAATCACAGTCTAATTTAGTTTTTAATTTGCAAGTGTTGCGTTTAGGGGTAGGATAATACGTGGTTTTAACAGTATGAAACACATTACACCTATGAAGAGTCCCTATAAACCATACAGGGAGTGCAGAATTATTAAGCAAATGAGTATTTAGACCACATCATCCTCTTTATGCATGTTGTCTTACTCCAAGCTGTATAGGCTCGAAAGCCTACTACCAATTAAGCATATTAGGTGATGTGCATCTCTGTAATGAGAAGGGGTGTGGTCTAATGACATCAACACCCTATATCAGGTGTGCATAATTATCAGGCAACTTCCTTTCCTTTGTCAAAAGAAGGACTTGACAGGCTCCGAAAAGTCAAAAATAGTGAGATATCTTGCAGGGGGATGCAGCACTCTTAAAATTGCCAAGCTTCTGAAGCGTGATCATCAAACAATCAAGCGTTTCATTCAAAATAGTCAACAGGGTCGTGAAGCGTGTGGAAAAACCAAGGCACAAAATAACTGCCCATGAACTGAGAAAAGTCAAGCGTGCAGCTGCCAAGATGCCACTTGCCACCAGTTTTGCCATATTTCAGAGCTGCAACATCACTGGAGTGCCCAAAAGCACAAGGTGTGCAATACTCAGAGACATGGCCAAGGTAAGAAAGGCTGAAAAACGACCACCACTGAACAAGACACACAAGCTGAAACGTCAAGACTGGGCCAAGAAATATCTCAAGACTGATTTTTCTAAGGTTTTATGGACTGATAAAATAAGAGTGAGTCTTGATGGGCCCGTGGCTGGATCGGTAAAGGGCAGAGAGCTCCAGTCCGACTCAGACGCCAGCAAGGTGGAGGTGGAGTACTGGTTTGGGCTGGTATCATCAAAGATGAGCTTGTGGGGCCTTTTCGGGTTGAGGATGGATTCAAGCTCAACTCCCAGTCCTACTGCCAGTTTCTGGAAGACATCTTCAAGCAGTGGTACAGGAAGAAGTCTGCATCTTTCAAGAAAAACAGGATTTTCATGCAGGACAATGTTCCATCACACGCGTCCAAGTACTCCACAGCGTGGCTGGCAAGAAAATGGTCTAAAAGAAGAAAAACTAATGACATGGCCTCCTTGTTCACCTGACTGAACCCCATAGAGAACCTGTGGTCCATCATCAAATGTGAGATTTACAAGGAGGGAAAACAGTACACCTCTCTGAACAGTGTCTGGGAGGCTGTGGTTGCTGCTGCACGCAATGTTGATGGTGAACAGATCAAAACACTGACAGAATCCATGGATGGCAGGCTTTTGAGTGTCCTTGCAAAGAAAGGTGGCTGTATTGGTCACTGATTTGTTTTTGTTTTGTTTTTGAATGTCAGAAATGTATATTTGTGAATGTTGAGATGTTATATTGGTTTCACTGGTGAAAATAAATAATTGAAATGGGTATATATTTGTTTTTTGTTAAGTTGCCTAATAATTATGCACAGTAATAGTCACCTGCACACACAGATATCCTCCTAAAATAGCTAAAACTAAAAACAAACTAAAAACTACTTCCAAAAATATTCAGCTTTGATATTAATGAGTTTTTTGGGTTCATTGAGAACATGGTTGTTGTTCAATAATAAAATTAATCCTCAAAAATACAACTTGCCTAATAATTCTGCACTCCCTGTATATATAAATGCATGTGTGCTTGTCTTTCTAAACAGTTGTTTTTTTTGGTTTATTTTATATCTGTTTTTAAATTATGGTACAATGATTAGCATGTTAACAGTTAATCAGTATCAAAGTCATTCCAAAAGAGAAACTAAAAGAATTTATAATGTTGAACACTGTAGATATCTCTTTTACAGCAGTTACCACACCCTATATGTCATGACTGTACATATTTATAGGAAAGCAAAAGCTCTTCAAGATACTACATCAGTGTGAACGAGCTGAAAGAACTACTTTTCCAGTTAGTTAAGGCAAATCAGCATCATGTCTACAGTCGACAGAGAACTTGTTCTGGAGGTGCTGTCTGCCCTTCTGGAAATTCAAGTAAAACCTTCCAGTGGGCTTAAAGGAAAGTCTGATACTTTGGAACTCAATATTTGGAATTTTTTGCCGGTAGCCTTGAGCAAGTATTTCAATGGGCTGTCAACAGTTTCAGACCCAGCGCCAGCAGCAGGATTCAACTCTGATGTACGTACAGAGATGTTTGTAGACATGGATGAATTCTTCGCACCACGCTTTGATTATGACTTTACACATTCAAGAGACAAGTCAGTTTGCATGCGAGGCAATGAGCGGTACATAAGGCCATGTGGATGGTACCGGATTGCTCTGAAAGTCCTGAACAAGTATCCTGATGGAAACTCTTGGCTGGGGACGGATGGATGGAGGAGTCACTTGGTGGCCGACGAGTGTCCCGTGTCTTATTACGGAACCACTGCTGAAAATGCAAGAGGAAACGCATTATAAAGCAGGATCTAGAGATCTGTACGGAAGAGGAATCTACTCAACATATGACATCGATCAGGCTTCTGGCTACAGTAGAGAGTTCACATCCAAGAAGACCGGGAAGATATACCGAGTCATAATGCAGAACAGGATCAACCCAAAGAAGAGGAAGGTGTGTGCCAGAAAAGACTATTGGCTGATTCCAGTTCCCAAAGGCACCTCTTCTGAAAAGGAGAAGAAGATTGTGGAAAAGTCCATCCGTCCCTATGGGATTCTGCTGAAAGAGGTGTGAGAATCAGATGAATCGGATGAATCAGAACCATGATCATGATGTTTGGACTGGTGATTTCTGTTGACACATACTGAAACACATCATTGTTTGATTTATTCTCCTTTTTGTCTAGCTTTCTCAGCTTAAATTAAAATAGAAGGCTATATATGGCCAAGTTAGTCAGGAATAATTGACGATGGCCTGTTGAGTTATGCGAAAAAATTTATTATTTATTGTGGATTATTTTCCAATAATTCAATGACTCGTCAATAGTGGTTTAGATGTTGCATTTCAAGATATTTTAACGTTTGTTTAGTTTACACTTTGATTGTTGTAGGCTGTATAATCATTCAGAACTGTAATGAGGTCAAGACCTGTCAGGAACTAGCTGTGTAATTATCTGAAAATAAATGTTCATCAGCCAAATCAGAATTGAGCATTCAATAGATCATAAATGTAGTTAATTATCCTTTTACTTGATTTTGCTTCATTCAGTAGGTATACCTTTAACATACTCCCTTTTGTAGTTAGAATGTCTAAAATTAAGCCGCTATCTTTTCTGTTAATAATCAAGAGTTAATAAAGATTTTATACAGCGTGACATTTTTACTTTTTGAATTTAAAATATTAAAATTATTTAATATTTGCAATTATGTTTTTTTTTAATCTTGTAATATAAAAATATATATCAGATTTCTGCAGATATTATGATACAATGCATGTGTTAACATTTGCTGAACGCTTCAATTTAATGTAGCCATTAAAAACGCAGTAGGCTATACGATGCGCATTCTGTGCAGTACTAGACCTACCCCCTGATTCCCGCGCTTTCTCTGACAGGAGAAGAAACTGTTGAATAAAGTCCGTATTTTTGTTTTATGTGTCTACAAACGTATTCTTGTAGCTTCAAAATATTTCACCACTGAAAACGTGTTGTCTGTTTTGTCTGTGGAGGGTGAAGGATTTCATATAAAATATCTTGTTTTGTGTTCCGAAGACAAATGAAGGTCGCAGGAGGTTTGGACCGACGTGAGGGTGAGAAGCCATATGAATAACACGTTAATTCTCGTAATTACATTTACATTTAATCATTTGGCAGACGTTTGTATTCACGGCCACTATAAAACAAAGCAACAAAAGAACAGAAAATAATGACAATTGCCTCTAAACAGTATGCTAATTATATAAGTATAGGCATATAAAGAGAGACGGAGCACGTCGTTTAAGTCAGAACACGGGTATTTAAAAAATAAATAAAAATAAAAGCAGAATAGAAAATGACAAATCGATAATGTTAGTACCAGAGAGAGAGAAGAAATATAATATAGTGTGTTTGTGCAGACAAAAATAGCTACATTTTTTTCAGTCATTGTAAATAAAAAGTACTTCATTCCAAAAATGTCTAAAATGGCCTGATGGTTGATTTCTGGGAGTTGTTCTGTAAAGGAATACGTCATTCATTTGGTTCTCAGATTTTTGTTCTGTAAAAACACATTACAAATGTACAAACCCTGTCATTGTCCTAAGCCGACCTACAGCTTTAATAGTTTTATGCTAAAAGCTGTTATTTAGGGGGGAAAAAAACTTCAGAAATAGCAAGTTTAAGTTGTTATCATTCACGTCAATTTATTAAAACATGAAATTATAAATAAATTCAACAAATAAATAGTATTTTACAATTGTCCCCATGTTTCTGTCACGTTTGCATTAAATTTAATATAAAAAGTGTGCAATACATCTTTAAGGCTATGACACAGAGGAAGTGACATTTGATGGAGGAGAAGCTGACGGTGATCAAGGATGTGTTCTATTATTGAATTGTATGATTTTATGCTTGTTTTTGTATGATTTTTTTAAAGTCAGGCCCTGTCACATTTTTAAAAGTGAAAATGTACTTGTCTGGTAGAATGTCCCAAGTGCACTTTCTCAGTTAGTATGAAATACAACACTACAAAATGGGAAAGAGGACTTTTAAATTTGGTGCGCCAAAAATGTTATCCTCCAACTTCTGATGATCTTTAAGAAGGATCTACAAGTTTGTTTTGGAGCAAAAAACAAACAAAAACAAACAAATCATCACATTGCATTAATGATTTAACAGAAAACCTAAAACTTAGCATCATTTTTTTTTTTTACCATTTTTTGTTTTGTATTTGAAGATTAATTATTGAGGGGAATGTGAAAGGGCAATAGCAGTTATGTATCCATGATGTTTTAGTGGCCTATTCATAATGCATTAGTGATTTTACTTTTGCTATATTTACTATTTTAACCATTGCTAATTTTGTTTTTATTTCATATACTAAGGTTGCTGAAAATTCATCAATAATAAAAATACATTAGTTAAACGAAGTTATTCTATAAAGGTCTTACCTTACATTTCACTTTATTTAAATATCATTTTAGTGTTTTTTTTTTGTTTTTTTTTGTGGTTGTTGTTGTTTATTGGTTTCTTGTCATCATAAAAGTAAAGCATTCTGTAAACTAGCCTATATATGTAGCCATTTAACCTAAATATAGCCTAGTCATAAACAGTTTCCTTTTCCAAATGAGCAAAATCATCTATCTTTGACCTCGAGACTACAAACGTGGTTTCTGGGAAAAGATATTATTTCTTCTCATGAGGATTTTCTCACTTTGGCATTGCCAAATGTCCAGCAGTGATACGTGCAGCTAGAAAACAGCAATATTACTGTATTTATGTTTTTATTTCAGGGACAGATGATGTACATTTCTGGTAGAATGTCCCACATCTATTTTATAGACCGTGAGCAAACTTTCTCTCTACCTCAAAACAAGAGCAAATCAGAAACACACAATTAATATTTACATAATCCAGTTGTCCAACCCAAACTTAAAAGCACAAAAATAGGGAGACAATGATTTTGAGTTACTTTATTTGTCCATGTCTTTGTTTAGCAAAACCTCATCAATACAGGAAAACAAAGAACTGTTAACGCTTCATCCAACAAACAAACATAAGTTCAGCTGTGAGTAAAAAAAAACATTGAAAAATAAATTCAATATAGCGTGCTCTTCATCTCTTCAGCACTCGGCGAGGGTCCCGTCCGTTGGTGATGGAGACGGGAGGTTTTGTGCCCTGTCCTCCTCCTGAAGAGGCACCGGCACTGTTCCAATGGCTGCGGTTCAGATGACGGCCCCCTGAACCAAAAGAGCTCTCTCTGGAGCCAGCAGAAAAGGAATACACAGCCTGGCCATTCACTGCGAGAGAAAGAGAGGAGGGTCCATATTACAATGAATTCTGGACAAGAAACAGCTATTTAGACAGAGAGAGCCTTCTAAGAGAGAGGTTTGTTTTGTTTTATGTGCAGTTTTCGCTGGTGCATGTCATAATCTTTCCAGAAGTAAATGCAACACATCAAAACTTTCTCTAAAATATAAATTGTGCTTATGTATTGTACTTATAGTTGAAGTCAAAATTATTAGCCCTCGTGAGATTTCTTTTTTCTTTTTTAAATATTTCCCAAATAATGATTAACAGAGCAAGGAAGTTTTCGCAGTATTTCCTATAATATTTTTTCTTCTGGAAAAAGTCTTATTTGTTTTATTTTGGCTAGAATAAAACCAGTTTTGGGCGTCATGGTGGTGCAGTGTGTAGCACGATCGCCTCAAAGCAAGAAGGTCGCTGGTTCGAGCCCTGGCTGGGTCAGTTGGCATTTCTATGTGGAGTTTGCATGTTCTCCCCGTGTTCGCGTGGGTTTCCTCCGGGCGCTTCGGTTTCCCCCACAGTCTAAAGACATGCGCTATAGGTGAATTGAATAAGCTAAATTGGCCGTAGTGAATTCACTCTTGTAATATGAGTGTATGGGTGTTTCCCAGTGTTGGGTTGCGACTGGGAGGGCATCCCCTGCATAAAACATATGCTGGATAAGTTCCAGTTCCAGTGATGTAGTCGGGGCTATAGTATGCTCCTTATGCCTACTTTTTTCTACAAGCTGTTTGGGTATTACGACTTCTGAGGATCAATATTTGCGTATACCTCGGTATACTTGTTTTGCTGATTAAACTTCCCTAATTTATGTGTATTCGCGTCCCCTTTAACTATATACAAAATGTTTTTGTTTAGCTTGCATCTTAATTTGTTGCAATTGGTGCAGTTTTGTTTAACTTGTGCCATTCCCCTGACGATCACAGCAGCTGTGAGAAAATTTCGTGGTAGTTTTTTAAAGACGACAACAAGTCAGCTGAATGATGTCTTGCTGAAACATTCAGGTAAAATTATAAAAAAAAGCATCGGCATCGCTTTAGCCTCCCCTATACAGGAAGTGCAGAATTATTAGGCAAGTTGTATTTTTGAGGATTAATTTTATTATTGAACAGCAACCATGTTCTCAATGAACCCAAAAAACTCATTAATATCAAAGCTGAATATTTTTGGAAGTAGTTTTTAGTTTGAGCTACTTTAGGAGGATATCTGTGTGTGAAGGTGACTATTACGGTGCATAATTATTAGACAACTTAACAAAAAACAAATATATACCCATTTCAATTATTTATTTTCACCAGTGAAACCAATATAACATCTCAACATTCACAAATATACATTTCTGACATTCAAAAACAAAACAAAAACAAATCAGTGACCAATACAGCCACCTTTCTTTACAAAGACACTCAAAAGCCTGGCATCCATGGATTCTGTCAGTGTTTTGATCTGTTCACCATCAACATTGCGTGCAGCAGCAACCACAGCCTCCCAGACACTGTTCAGAGAGGTGTACTGTTTTCCCTCCTTGTAAATCTCACATTTGATGATGGACCACAGGTTCTCTATGGGGTTCAGTCAGGTGAACAAGGAGGCCATGTCATTAGTTTTTCTTCTTTTAGACCCTTTCTTGCCAGCCACGCTGTGGAGTACTTGGACGCGTGTGATGGAGCATTGTCCTGCATGAAAATCATGTTTTTCTTGAAGGATGCAGACTTCTTCCTGTACCACTGCTTAAAGGTGTCTTCCAGAAACTGGCAGTAGGACTGGGAGTTGAGCTTGAATCCATCCTCAACCCAAAAAGACCCCACAAGCTCATCTTTGATGATACCAGCACAAACCAGTACTCCACCTCCACCTTGCTGGCGTCTGAGTCGGACTGGAGCTCTCTGCCCTTTACCAATCCAGCCACGGGCCCATCAAGACTCACTCTCATTTCATTAGTCCATTTAACCTTAGAAAAATCAGTCTTGAGATATTTCTTGGCCCAGTCTTGACGTTTCAGCTTGTGTGTCTTGTTCAGTGGTGGTCGTTTTTCAGCCTTTCTTACCTTGGCCATGTCTCTGAGTATTGCACACCTTGTGCTTTTGGGCACTCCAGTGATGTTGCAGCTCTGAAATATGCCAAAACTGGTGGCAAGTGGCATCTTGGCAGCTGCACGCTTGACTTTTCTCAGTTCATGGGCAGTTATTTTGTGCCTTGGTTTTTGGTTGAGTTTTTCCACACGCTTGCAACCCTGTTGACTATTTTGAATGAAACACTTGATTGTTCGATGATCAGGCTTCAGAAGCTTGGCAATTTAAAGAGTGCTGCATCCCTCTGCAAGATATCTCAGTATTTTTGACTTTTTGGAGCCTGTCAAGTCCTTCTTTTGACCCATTTTGCCAAAGGAAAGGAAGTTGCCTAATAATTATGCACACCTGAAATAGGGTGTTGATGTCATTAGACCACACCCCTTCTCATTACAGAGATGCACATCACCTAATATGCTTAATTGGTAGTAGGCTTTCGAGCCTATACAGCTTGGAGTAAGACAACATGCATAAAGAGGATGATGTGGTCAAAATACTCATTTGCCTAATAATTCTGCACTGCCTGTATATCTATTCAGCCCCCCTTAAACTTTTGCAATTAGCTCATAAACTGTACACTACTAAATTATCGCCTCAGTCCCCTTTAAATTTGATATGAAAAACGGCGGCAGACATCTGCCACTCCGTTTTCAACTCAGAGTTTTCAACTTTCCACAGCTGTGCAGAGCGAGAGCAGAAGGTGTGTGTTTATCAATAGATTGTTATAATATCTGCATATTTGCAGTTCTTTGCTATAGAAACACTAATAGCGAAGCATAAATCATTGAATAGGATTAGACTATTAGCAACTTGCTTTAAAATGAACAGATTTGTTTAGATCTTTTTCCTTTTTAAATGGATAGTTCACCCCAAAAAAATGAAAATTGTCTTCATTTACTCAACCTTTACCTTTACTGTTCCAAACCGGGTTTTTTTTTCCCTTTTGTTGAACACAAAAGAAGATGTTTCGAAGAAAGCTGGAAAACTGTACCCATTGACTTCCATAGTATTTGTTTTTTCTTCTGCGGAATATATATTGCTAATGATTCAAAGAAAAATTGACTATATGTCCATTTATATGCGCATATGTCCACATATATGCCAGAAACGCATATGTCCACATATATGCCAGAAACGCATATGTCCACATATATGCCAGAAACGTATATGTCCCATATATGCCAGAAACGTATATGTCCACATATATGCCAGAAACGCATATATCCACATATATGCCAGAAACGCATATGTCCACATATATGTCAGAAACGCATATGTCCACATATATGCCAGAAACGTATATGTCCCATATATGCCAGAAACGCACATGTCCACATATATGCCAGAAACGCACATGTCCACATATATGCCAGAAACGCACATGTCCACATATATGCCAGAAACGCATATGTCCACATATATGTCAGAAACGCATATGTCCACATATATGCCAGAAACGTATATGTCCCATATATGCCAGAAACGCACATGTCCACATATATGCCAGAAACGCACATGTCCACATATATGCCAGAAACGCACATGTCCACATATATGCCAGAAACGCACATGTCCACATATATGCCAGAAACGCATATGTCCACATATATGCCAGAAACGCATATGTCCACATATATGCCAGAAACGCATATGTCCACATATATGCTAGAAACGCATATGTCCACATATATGCCAGAAACGTATATGTCCCATATATGCCAGAAACGTATATGTCCCATATATGCCAGAGCCTATATGTCCACATATATGCCAGAAACCTATAAGTCCACATATATGCCAGAAACCTTTATGTCCACATATATGCCAGAAACCTATGTCCACATATATGCCAGAAACCTATATGTCCACATATATGCCAGAAACCTATATGTCCACATATATGCCAGAAACCTATATGTCCACATATATGCCAGAAACCTATATGTCCACATATATGCCAGAAACCTATATGTCCACATATATGCCAGAAACCTATATGTCCACATATATGCCAGAAACCTATATGTCCACATATATGCCAGAAAACTATATGTCCACATATATGCCAGAAACGTATATGTCCCATATATGCCAGAAACGTATATGTCCCATATATGTCAGAAACGTATATGTCCCATATATGTCAGAAACGTATATGTCCCATATATGCCAGAAAACTATATGTCCACATATATGCCAGAAACGTATATGTCCCATATATGCCAGAAACGTATATGTCCCATATGTCAGAAACGTATATGTCCCATATATGTCAGAAACGTATATGTCCCATATATGCCAGAAACACATATGTCCACATATATGCCAGAAACATATGTCCCATATATGCCAGAAACATGCCAGAAACCTATATGTCCACATATATGTCGGAAACATATATGTCCCATATATGTCGGAAACCTATATGTCCCATATATGTCAGAAACGTATATGTCCCATATATGTCAGAAACGTATATGTCCCATATATGTCAGAAACGTATATGTCCCATATATGTCAGAAACGTATATGTCCCACATATGTCAGAAACGTATATGTCCCACATATGTCAGAAACGTATATGTCCCACATATGTCAGAAACGTATATGTCCCATATATGCCAGAAACACATATGTCCACATATATGCCAGAAACATGCCAGAAACATATATGTCCCATATATGCCAGAAACATGCCAGAAACCTATATGTCCACATATATGTCAGAAACATATATGTCCCATATATGTCAGAAACGTATATGTCCCATATATGCCAGAAACGTATGTCCCATATATGCCAGAAACGTATATGTCCCATATATGCCAGAAACGTATATGTCCCATATATGCCAGAAACGTATATGTCCCATATATGCCAGAAACGTATATGTCCCATATATGCCAGAAACGTATATGTCCCATATATGCCAGAAACGTATATGTCCCATATATGCCAGAAACGTATATGTCCCATATATGCCAGAAACGTATATGTCCACATATATGCCAGAAACGTATATGTCCACATATATGCCAGAAACGTATATGTCCACATATATGCCAGAAACGTACATGTCCACATATATGCCAGAAACTTATATGTCCCATATATGTCAGAAACGCATATGTCCACATATATGCCAGAAACGTAAATGTCCCATATATGCCAGAAACGCACATGTCCACATATATGCCAGAAACGCACATGTCCACATATATGCCAGAAACGCACATGTCCACATATATGCCAGAAACGCATATGTCCACATATATGTCAGAAACGCATATGTCCACATATATGCCAGAAACGTATATGTCCCATATATGCCAGAAACGCACATGTCCACATATATGCCAGAAACGCACATGTCCACATATATGCCAGAAACGCACATGTCCACATATATGCCAGAAACGCACATGTCCACATATATGCCAGAAATGCACATGTCCACATATATGCCAGAAACGCATATGTCCACATATATGCCAGAAACGCATATGTCCACATATATGCTAGAAACGCATATGTCCACATATATGCCAGAAACGTATATGTCCCATATATGCCAGAAACGTATATGTCCCATATATGCCAGACCCTATATGTCCACATATATGCCAGAAACCTATAAGTCCACATATATGCCAGAAACCTTTATGTCCACATATATGCCAGAAACCTATGTCCACATATATGCCAGAAACCTATATGTCCACATATATGCCAGAAACCTATATGTCCACATATATGCCAGAAACCTATATGTCCACATATATGCCAGAAACCTATATGTCCACATATATGCCAGAAACCTATATGTCCACATATATGCCAGAAAACTATATGTCCACATATATGCCAGAAACGTATATGTCCCATATATGCCAGAAACGTATATGTCCCATATATGTCAGAAACGTATATGTCCCATATATGCCAGAAAACTATATGTCCACATATATGCCAGAAACGTATATGTCCCATATATGCCAGAAACGTATATGTCCCATATGTCAGAAACGTATATGTCCCATATATGTCAGAAACGTATATGTCCCATATATGCCAGAAACACATATGTCCACATATATGCCAGAAACTTATATGTCCCATATATGTCAGAAACGCATATGTCCACATATATGCCAGAAACGTATATGTCCCATATATGCCAGAAACGCACATGTCCACATATATGCCAGAAACGCACATGTCCACATATATGCCAGAAACGCACATGTCCACATATATGCCAGAAACGCACATGTCCACATATATGTCAGAAACGCACATGTCCACATATATGCCAGAAACGTATATGTCCCATATATGCCAGAAACGCACATGTCCACATATATGCCAGAAACGCACATGTCCACATATATGCCAGAAACGCACATGTCCACATATATGCCAGAAACGCACATGTCCACATATATGCCAGAAACGCACGTCCACATATATGCCAGAAACGCATATGTCCACATATATGCCAGAAACGCATATGTCCACATATATGCCAGAAACGCATATGTCCACATATATGCCAGAAACGCATATGTCCACATATATGCCAGAAACGTATATGTCCCATATATGCCAGAAACGTATATGTCCCATATATGCCAGAGCCTATATGTCCACATATATGCCAGAAACCTATAAGTCCACATATATGCCAGAAACCTTTATGTCCACATATATGCCAGAAACCTATGTCCACATATATGCCAGAAACCTATATGTCCACATATATGCCAGAAACCTATATGTCCACATATATGCCAGAAACCTATATGTCCACATATATGCCAGAAACCTATATGTCCACATATATGCCAGAAACCTATATGTCCACATATATGCCAGAAACCTATATGTCCACATATATGCCAGAAACGTATATGTCCCATATATGCCAGAAACGTATATGTCCCATATATGTCAGAAACGTATATGTCCCATATATGTCAGAAACGTATATGTCCCATATATGCCAGAAAACTATATGTCCACATATATGCCAGAAACGTATATGTCCCATATATGCCAGAAACGTATATGTCCCATATGTCAGAAACGTATATGTCCCATATATGTCAGAAACGTATATGTCCCATATATGCCAGAAACACATATGTCCACATATATGCCAGAAACATATGTCCCATATATGCCAGAAACATGACAGAAACCTATATGTCCACATATATGTCGGAAACATATATGTCCCATATATGTCGGAAACCTATATGTCCCATATATGTCAGAAACGTATATGTCCCATATATGTCAGAAACGTATATGTCCCATATATGTCAGAAACGTATATGTCCCACATATGTCAGAAACGTATATGTCCCACATATGTCAGAAACGTATATGTCCCACATATGTCAGAAACGTATATGTCCCACATATGTCAGAAACGTATATGTCCCATATATGCCAGAAACACATATGTCCACATATATGCCAGAAACATGCCAGAAACATATATGTCCCATATATGCCAGAAACATGCCAGAAACCTATATGTCCACATATATGTCAGAAACATATATGTCCCATATATGTCAGAAACGTTTATGTCCCATATATGCCAGAAACGTATGTCCCATATATGCCAGAAACGTATATGTCCCATATATGCCAGAAACGTATATGTCCCATATATGCCAGAAACGTATATGTCCCATATATGCCAGAAACGTATATGTCCCATATATGCCAGAAACGTATATGTCCCATATATGCCAGAAACGTATATGTCCCATATATGCCAGAAACGTATATGTCAGAAACGTATATGTCCACATATATGCCAGAAACGTATATGTCCACATATATGCCAGAAACGTACATGTCCACATATATGCCAGAAACTTATATGTCCCATATATGTCAGAAACGTATATGTCCATATATGTCAGAAACGTATATGTCCATTTATGTAAAACACATACATGTCCCATATATGCCATATATTTAAGACATTTTTAGACTTTTTAAGATCCTGCAGATACCCTGTATTTTAAATTTAGTTTATCAATACTTGATATAGCTGTCTTGACACATGATTTTTTTGTACAGTTAAAATAAATGAAAATTAAAATAAATAAAAAATGAATAAAATTAAAATAAAAAAAAAAAAACATTTTTGGAAATAGGCTCATTTTACAAGTCCCTATAGAGGTAAACAGTTGGGTTCTATCACAGCTTAATATACTCTGGGTCTGCTGGAGGCACTATTAGCTAAGCATAAATCATTGAATAGAATTAGACTATTAGCATCTCACTTTAAATGAAGAAATTTGTTTAAGTATTTTTCCTTTTTAAATGGATAGTTCACCCAAAAAATTTAAATTGTCATCATTTACTCAACCTTTACCAGTTGAACACAAAAGAAGATATTTTGAAGAAAGCTGAAAACCTGTAACCATTGACTTCCATAGTATTTGTTTTTCCTTCTGTGGAAGTCAATAGTTACAGGTAACTGATGTTAAACAGATATATATTTTGCTAATGAAATCAAAGAAACACTGCCTTTCGTTGTTTCTTTGACTATATACTTTTATTTAAAATTTGGGTGGGTAATAGTACACCACCTTTTTTTTAGGACTACACCACTGGGCGGTTTATTCCACTGTGGCGACCCCTATTTAATAAAGGGACTAAGCCGAAAAGAAAGTGAATAAATGAATAAAAGCAGTTTTACATTTTGTCAAAACCGTTTGAGGTCAAAATTATTAGCAATGTTAAGCAATATTTTTTTATATTGTCTACAGAACAAACTATCAATATACAATGATTTGCCTAATTACACTAACTTGCCTAGTTAACCTAATTAACCTAGTTAAGCCTTTAAATGTCACTTTAAGCTGAATACTAGTATCTTGAAAAACATTAATAAAATATGATGTACTGTCATCATGACAATGATAAAAGAAATCACTTATTAGAAATGTGTTGTAAAAATCTTTCTACTAAACAGAAATTGGGGAGAAATATACAGAGGGGCTAATAATTCAGGGGGGCAAATAATTCTGACTTCAACTGTATATAAAATGTTTCAGAATTGATCATAACTAACAAAATTCCATATATTTTCAGTATTTTGACCTTAAAAATAACATTTTGATTGTTTACAAATTTTAAATAGGTCATACTAATAAAATGTTTTTTTGTTGTTGTTGTTGCTCAAATTGATGCAATAAATTACATTTTTATTGGGTTTCAGTACTGAAATATTTATCCTTAAAAGTTAAAATTGTTTATGTAGTGTGTTAAAAAAGTGAACAGAATGGATGAATAATTAGAATTCTCCAAATATGCACTGTAAGCTATATGTTTTTTGCATTTACTCAAAGATAGATAGATAGATAGATAGATAGATAGATAGATAGATAGATAGATAGATAGATAGATAGATAGATAGATAGATAGATAAAACTTGCAGTTTTTCTTCTCAACAGGTAAACTAAAATTTTGTCATACGTTAGATCTTTACTGTCAAGCCTCATATAAAAGTGCTAAGTATTGCAAGGACAAAAATCTTAAAAACATGTATCTTTACACAACAGGGCATGGGGTGTTTATAGAAACCGTCTGAAAATACTTCACGTTCCTTATATTAATAAGGAACCAATGGTAGAATGTAAGGTAAGTATTTTAAATCTTTTGTCTTTAAATTATTTCAACCTATCTTCTTAATCAGTGATAGCAACATGTAAATCCACAAGACACGATTTGGAATAAAAAATGGCCATTGTCAAACAATAAGCTTCAAAAACATAAACCTGTAGGTCCAGCAGGTGGCCCGGGATTCACTAGAGAAGGATTGCTGCCGTGAGCGTCTGTTTTACCCTGTTGAGAGATAAAACATATACTTATTCTATGTTCATCTCACTGTTGGTGCACTTTGTGCAGTATTTTTGAACTCACATGGGTGTTGTTTATTTGGTTTATTTTAGCCAGCACCTCTGGGTTGGGCTCACTGAAATTTGGAATCTCAGAGAAAATCATGCAGAACCTTTAATAGACGCAAGAAGGAATGGTTACTGCTATCATTTCCCCCTGCATTAAAAAAAGTCAGCTGAGATGACCTACTCTCCGATCTTCTGGAGGTCTCCTGTTCTCCCAATATACAGCGTAAGACAGCCTTTAAAGAGAGATGCATATCTGAAAAATATATACACAGGATTATTTTCTTGTGTTATATACATTTACATTTACCAAATTTGAGCCTTATAATAACGTATTCAATGTAACATGTATTCAAATTTATTATGGGTGTCAATCCTCTCCCTATTATTATTACTATTATTAATACTACTACCGTTTTTAATTTACATAAGCCACATTATTTTACAGTCTACGGTCAAACCTGAGTAAATAGCGCCATCCAGTGGACAACATTAATCGTACAAGCAAACAGTAGTAGTAAATATTAATAATAATAATAATAATAATAATTAATATTACTTCGGCCTAATTCTTAAGATCACTAAAGAGTTATAGATAGAAATTTTTAGCTATACATATGCTGTTTCCATTAACATATTCATAGAAAGAAAAAATAAAAGAATGAAAGAAAAATTTTACAACTACAAAAATAATATTTCACACAAAAAATACTAGAATTTTTTTTTTTTACCAATTAGAAACAAATTTCCCACACATTTACACCCCACTTTATTTTGAAAAAAGGGTAATTATCAGTTTGTTTATGACATGGAAAATCAACAGCAACTCAAAATCTGTCTAAACAGCAAGTCTAAACTCTAAATAAAGATTTAAAAAGAGACAATTCAAAAACTTAACCAAAATTTTTACATTGATGTGTTTTCAATTTTGCTAATTTAATTTAGATAGAAAGAAAGACGCGTGGGATTTGACAATAAGAACTGGTATTATTAATATTGTTATTGTCATCCTCATCAGTAATGAACTGTACTTACCCTCGAGTGAGTCGAATGATGTCTCCGGTTTGAATCAGGCTGCCCACCTCGTCCCACACTGATATGGTGATACTTCCGGTCCTGTCAGCTACTTTACAGGAACGCACTTCGTGTCCGTCCTTTGTTTTAGACACACGACCTGACACATTTTGTTACATTGAAACACACGTAAAATACAAGAATTCTGTAATATACTTTATATTCTGAATATTACTGCTTGCATAAAAATAAAAGCGAAGGGACTTTGATTCAAATTCTTGAACGATTTGTTCTGAACAGGTTGTGAATCAGTTCAACAGATTCCTAGAACAAATCCAACTCTAATGATTCATTCACAAGTAGGCTAATTTAATCTGTTTTATTTCGTTTATCAGCACGGAAATAAGGTTCGTATGATATATAAAGTGTCATGATATATAAAGATTAATCTTATTTGTCGACTTAAATGCTGATTTTGAACTGTTTGTGAGCACGCGGTCTTTTATTAAAGGTGGGCTAGTAGAGAAACAGCAAACGTTCCCAACAAACTTACCAGTTTCCAGGACGATGAAAACCAAATTAATATTTTTTAATCCAGCTTTAAGGTCTTTAATCAAGAACGCATTGTCGTTTGGTGAATTTGCCATTGTAAAAAAGCTAGAAAGAAGAAAAAAAACACTAAGAAAATCCTACTCAAGTTCGAGCAGACGCAAACTACCTGCCACTTATTGACTGATTGTCCCTCGCATCTATATAATTGATTACAGCGCTACTTTGCTTTATTCGTCTAAATTTGCCAGATTGTGACGCTCCTGCCTTGAAGACTGTTTTTTAACCGAGTCACACTACTGTTATCCTCTGAAATGCTGTATAAGTAGTGGGCCAGTTACTCCGTGACATCAATTTATTCACGAATGCTTGATTTAAGACGTATTTTTAAAGTGTGGCTGTTGGTTAATCAAAATTGAACATCGTCACGAACAGGATTCGAACCTGTGCGGGGAAACCCCATTGGATTTCGAGTCCAACGCCTTAACCTCTCGGCCACCGTGACTGGTTATGCTCAACGATAAAAAAACGTTCTATCTACCTTTACATTCATCAGCTGTGATTTGGGTAAGCGGTAAAGCCACTTTCTTTGTATGTTTGGATTATTTTTTGTCACAAATGTAAAAGCTGGATGTGTTTAATCCCGTTTTAGGAAGCCTCATAATATCGCTTCATTTAAACAGACACGTATTACAAAATTTGGAAAGTAGAAACGCGATGTTAGATAGTATATTCAAACAAAATATTCTGAGCGTTTAGTTTTTGAGTTTTCATAATGGATTTTCATTTTGGATTTCATTTCAAGTATTCATTTTGCTAGTTATATATTTATTTTTTTGCTGTTTTAATTGTTTCAACGTTACGCCAGATGGCGCTAGAGCCTAAAGTATTATGCAAACTGTTTTAAAGGCCTTCTCTTCATTTTGAAACGTGGTTCAAGAGTTTATACAAAACAGATCTTTGCAAATATTAACGTTAGAGACAAATTGAGACGGATATTGCAGATGCCAATGAAGGTATAAAGTTGAGAATTCCTCATTACCACGACATTTCAGGTTTGTCATGGTTTATGCAGTGCTGGGTAGATTACTAAACTGTTGACCGTTAACCTTTTTTTTCGGTGGTTCCTAAACGTACCGTCAGTCACGTAATTGTTATTCATTAGGTAATACATTGTAGTTTGTTTTACGTTTGGTTCACTTGAAGATTATAACTAATTTGAAAGGATGTAAGGTTATTAAAATAAGGAGGAAGACACATATGCTTTTGGTTTCTTGCTATCAACGTAGTAAAATGTATACATTACATAAGCAAGGTTGCCCAAGCTGTGGTTAATTAAAGGACTATGTTTTTATGAAAATATAATAATTAATTAAATAATTTTAAAACTTAATACAAAAATCTGAAATATTTTAGTGTATTGTTTGCTTGTATGTCTTCGTGACCACCAATTGATAACATTGAACATGCCAATACGTTGTTAAATTATTAGGTTAAAAGGGGTACAAAAGTTATTTGGAATCTTATATCACATGGACAAACATAAAAAGGCTATGAAATTGATAAATTGAAGAACATTTTTATCAAAATATTTATTCTTTTTTTTTTTATAAAAACAAGAGTTTTGGAGTTTCATTTACATAATCTTGAATACAATCAATACTACTAAGCATTGGCGAAATGCCTACCTTCACTTAACTCCTGTCATATTCAGTCTATTTTACCTCTAACAACATTAAAGTTTGTAACTCAAAAAGTTATTTATCTTAAAATCAAAGTCTAGCTCATAGATAAGACACTTTCTGTCACGTTACAATTACTTCTGTCTGATGAAGATGGATTATGAGCAATTCCATGCAAATGTCAACCTCGACATGAAAAAAAAATCAGTCTTCAGTAAAATAGTGAAACCATTTCTGTTTTTTGTGTAAGCAAGTATTTACAGTACCTAAAAAAACACTCCACAATGTCTCTGTCAATGTTTTGAAACATTTATATTTAATTTACCAAAGTCACACAAGTACCAATTTCACATCCGACACATCCAAAAAAGAGAGCTGTCATATCCATAACAAAGCTTTTTCCTGATGAATGCAAACTTGTAAAATAAAACGATATCAGTAATTTTTGTTCTATAGAGAGCTTACTCTTATCCTTTTGATTAGCATTATTGTTTGTGGCTTGTTCAGTAATTTACAGAGTTTCTAAAAAGTATGTTATAGACCGTAAACTCACTAAGTCTTTGGTCACATCCATAACGCATGTTTATTTTACTAATTTAAAATAGATTTTTTTTAACAGATTGATATTTTTCTGATCCCATAACTGGTGAGTTGTTTTGGAAAAAATAAACCTATATTACAATATAACGTTAACATTATGCTTTCTCTGTGAATTTATGTTTAGAAGAGGATACAAACAGTTCCAAAGAACAAGACGGACACAAAAATGCATAGTTCAACATTTTTATTTATTTGCATTTTAAGAACAGAACAGAGCGTGCTTCAATAACAACTTGGTAAACAGGTGTCGCAGAGACGTTATGGGGTCTCTGCTGTAACTCAGCCTTTTCTTTGGCATGTATTTGTAAAATATGATATAACCGAGACATAATATAGCTCTCTTATATATTATGAAGTCTTAAAGGATATTCAAACATAGATTAGTGATTACAAGCTCAGCGAAAATTAGTTAAAATATGTTATATATTTAAAGACTCAAAAGAATTAAAACCTCATCCCTCTGATAGAAAAGTCCACCCAAAAGCAAAGATTCACACTTATGTTTTTTGTTCAGCATGTGACTGAAATAAAATGCTCTAATTACTTGCGGAAAGCAACTATATTTGTAAAACAAACACAAATATTGGTTCCCACTTACATATATGCTAAACAGTTTTTGTATATTATAATAAGGACCACACTTGTAGAAAAATGATACTCCTTTTTACTCATATAGTATTTATTCAGACTTGATTTGTCAGTGCTGTCCTTAATTACTTATTTATTTAGGCTTTATCTGTTAACAGCACCATTTTAATTCTGGGTTTGCATTGTAGCTATACATATATCCATATTTATTCTAAAATGCTGTTAGTCAATTCTCATATTTTGAAGCTTCAGCTAAAAAACCCAAACCAACGTTCACTTTTCTTAATCTTTCAGATCTCCACACCTCTCTGACTTATTTGCGTTCACCCGGGCTGATCGTCTCCTTCATCACTTTCAGAAATATGCCTGTAATCCTGACTGGCCTCACAGTGTCTGTTTCTCAGCCAGCACCATGTCGACAGGAGCTTGAGAAACGGTCTCTGAAAAAGAGGCGTATATCAAACGCAGGAATGCTTTCTGAGTAAAGTCCGAGACATATGCGGAGCTCAGGGAAGACCAGGATCCCCCATGTAAGCTGCATTCCAGATTCAAAGCAAAGCGTGTGTGAGCATAGTGTGGGCTCAGGACACATACAAGGTAAATCTAAATGTTTATTAGTCACTACAAAGCAGAAATTACATTTAGGACAGCTCACTTCCCAGCTAGCTTTCTCACATCTTTTGGTCTCTATATTTACGGGTTCACAGTATACATAGAGTGACTTGATCAAAACCAAACTGAGTACACATTTCTGATAAACGCACAGATGTAGTACATGGCAGTATATTTCGTGCTATCTCAAAAAACCGAGCTGGACCAACATTAGAAATTATCTAGGTTGCATGAAAGTCAATATCAGTTTCAGCTGTGCACAGGCTGTTCCTGAAGAAATGATTTGTGGGATGAAAAGCAGACTATGCTCAAAACACGTCCATTGGATAGATGGAGTGCACTTGATTTTTAAAAAAAAATTTTTTGGCTGTAAGTTGTTTGTTTTCCCTTGCCAACTTTCTCAGCTGACAGGTAGACACTAGTGTAGGAAACCTGAGACTCCTTTCACATCCACTTCTGCTAAAAGACTATAGGGAACCATGGGATTTTTAAAGCAAATGTCATATAGTTCATGAATTTTGCCTTCGAGAAGATTGTAAGTTTGTTTTCTATGTGGACATGGTGTAGATGTCTGGGTTTTTTTGCAGGGATGGCTGGTACTGATAAGGGAGAGAGTGTTGTCTCAGCTTCGGAGGGTATCCTGGGGCTGGAATTTGAGGGTCAGGACTTTAGGATGCTTGTCCTACAGCAACACCCTCAGCTTGGCCTGCAGCTTCTACAAGAGAGCTGCCTTCAATCTGCACTTTTTCCTTTTCCTCCTCCTCGTCTTCTCCTTGCAAAGCATTATGGCAGACCTCAATCTTGGAGGTGTCCTGGGGCAGGGTTGCGGAAAGAGCGTACTCCTCGCTTACGTCTTCTGTGATTGACAGCTCAACCTCCGCTGTGCCGTTCAGGATGCCGGGCACCACCTCTTTCTCCATTGCCTCCACAGCTGCCTTTACTTCCTCCTGTCCTGGAGCAAGTTGAGAGTGAACCTCTTTGAAGGACAGGTCTTCAGTTGGGCTCTCAATCGGTGCCAGTTCGATGGAGGCAACGGCGCTCTCTGCTTGAGCTGAAGTTTCGCCCTCTACTTCAGCATCTCCACTGCGGTTCTTCTTGATGGTGAAGGTGAGAGGAGAAACCTTGAAAGAGGAGTTCTTGGCACTTGGGTTCTTCTGGTGGTTCGGTGTCAGGCTCTTCTTGATTTTCTCACGCTTCTCCGGGGACACGATCTTTGTGCTGATCTTGTTCATCTTCTTCTCGATGTTCTGCCTGGAGAACGCCTTCTTCAGGCTGTCCACTTTCTTCAGGCTGGAACGCTTGATCTTCTCAGCTCGAGACTTTTCGATTCTGGTTTCACTTTCAAGATTGAGAGCCGCCAAAAAATCCTCGTCATCCTCTTCTAGTGCCTGCTCGTCATCTGAAGAGAGGGCGATGGTCTGGAGGCCTTCCTCTTGAGAACGATTGGCATCGATGACTGGGGTCTCTTCCTCAACTTCAGGTAATGGTGTTGGTTCCTTCACAAACACACTTGAGGGGATTTCATTTTCCTCCTGTGCGATTATAAAAACAACAAAAAAAATCGAATGAATTATTCAGTTTACATGCAGCATTGTTTTGTATACCACATATGGATTCTCTCAGCATGCAGTTCTGCCAAGTTTGGTGTTCTGAATTATTGAATTGCACAAGGCAAATTATTTTAATAGGCAATGCTTTCCCCACTTCTAATGCCTCAGTCAGTTGCTGCCTACAAGATTTGTATTTGGTTGTCTAGACAACTGAGGTGTAAGAATGCTGATGATGCAAAAGGCAGTCATGTGTTTGTGGAAGATATGTTCAATAGTTTCTACATAACATCATCTTCTACTAATGCATTTCAGAAGGCCTTAAAGGGATAGTTCACCCAAAAATGAAAATGTACTCACTATTTATATACTCACCCCAGCAAGTGGAAGGTTTGAAAACCTTTATGAGATTCTTTCTTCTGTTGAACACAAACTAGATGTATTGAAGAAAGCTGAAAACCTGTAAGATTGACTTCCATAGTAGGAAAAACTAATTTTATGGAAGTCAATAGTTAGAGGTTTCCAACATTCTTCAAATTCTTTTTTTTTGTGTTCAACAGAAGAACGTCAAACGAGTTTTAAGCAAGTATAGGATGAGTAAATGATGACAGAATTTTCAGTTTTGGGTGAACTATCCCTGTAAGAGTATGTGAATGCTTTACCATGAAGTCCGCAGCTTTGCATGCCAAAAAGTGGCACTGCTAGAAATTTTGAGCCCTAGGTACAGACTTTTACTATAGCCCCTTCAGTAAGAAATCACATTTCTGGCTTCCCTGTGGACCCCCAAAGCTCAGAGCCCTATTCACATCTATGTTCCAGAGTTCCCACTCACTTATGATGTCCATGCAATCTAAGTACTTCAAATAAATATATACAGGGTTCATACGGTCATGGAAAACCTGGAAAAGTCATGGAATTTTGACATGGCATTTTCCAGGCCTGGAAAAGTTTTGGAAAATCAGAAAAACCCACAAAGTTTTGGAAAAGTCATGGAAAACAAATATCTTTATACTTGAATATAGGTTATTTACTTCTTTTTTGTTCTCTGGGTTGGTGGAATTCCTGGAATTGTCCGGGAGACAATAAAATACGGGAGTTGAGTCTGAAATACGGGAGACTCCCGGGAAAAACGGGAGTGTTGGCAGATATTACATACCCTATTGACAATTTAGCCTACCCAATTCACCTATAGCGCATGTCTTTGGACTGTGGGGGAAACCGGAGCACCCGGTGGAAACCCACGTCAACACGGGGAGAACATGCTCCACACAGAAATGCCAAGTGAGGCATTTCCCAGACGAGGCTTAAACCAGCGACCCTCTTGCTGTGAAGCGATCGTGCTACCCGCTGCGCCACCTTGATGCCTGCAATCGTTTTTCTTTTCATAATGTGACACAGTTCCTAGAGAAATGTAATTTTAAATGAACAAACAGTGGGGGTGGCTCTTTTTTTTTATTACAGCTGGCTGAATGGACATAGTAAAGTAGGCGTTTCATTCAGAAAGATTGGGAAAAGGGTTTGGGGAGAGTTATTGCGTCCTAACAGACTCCTCCCTTCTCACCATTTCTGTTTGTCGCAATCAAATGTTTTTTCTTAATGACATGCACGGATGAATTATTCAACACAAAACTAGCAATGTGAGCTAACAAAATCATATGATTAGTTTTGATTTCTCTGGGACTTTAAAGCGATAGTTCACCCAAAAGTGAAAATTACCTCATTTTTTAAAATAAAATATTATGGAAGTCAATGTTATTAAAAGAAGAGAGAAACTCAAATAGATTTTGAACAAGTGAAGAATGAGTAAATTATTAATTAATTAATTATTTTTTGGTGGGAACTAACCATTTAAAACCAATGCTTTGGCAATATTAAAATTACTCTAAAATTATTAAAATACAGCAGTGTCCAATGCTGCTCCTGTAGGGCCAATGTTTCATTGAATTTAGAAACTTTGCAGAGTACTTTACAAATAGATTTAAGACATCTGGATGGGCTTTTAACATTTAATAGAAGCTGCAAAATAAACGTTCTTCACCTCACTGTGACTTTTTAATCAATGTTTCAAGAAGTCTTAATAGATGATTCAGTGTTAAAAATGTCTTAATGTTATATAAAGCACTATATGCAGGGTATATACAGTTGAAGTCAGAATTATTAGCCGCACTATATATATTTTTCCCCAATTTCTGTTTAACGAAGAAAATATTTTTTCCACACATTCCTAAACATAATCGTTTTTATAACTAATTTCGAATAACTGATTACTTTTATCTTTTCCACGATGACAGCATATAATATGTTACTGGATATTTTTCAAGGTACTAGTATTGAGCTTAAAATGCAATTTAAATGCTTAACTAGGTTGGTTAGGATAATTCATTGTATAACAGTTTGTTCAGTAGTAAATAAAAACAATATTGCTAAAGGGGCTAATAATATTGACCCTAAAATGGTAAAAAAAAAAAAAAAATCTTGTTTCATTCTAGCCGAAATAAAACAAATCTAGAATAAAACTCTTCAGAAGAAAAAACATTATAGGAAATACTTGAAAAATTCCTTCCTCTGTTAAACATAATTTGGGAAATATTTGACATCTACTGTATGATGTGTGGATGCATATATTTTTTTAAAGACACAAGGGGACAGGAACGTTTGGTGTAAAAACATTGTGTACCGTCTCCCTTTTCCTTTCTGGCCACAATCATAAAGACCGAAGAATAGCGAGACGATAGGGAAGGAAAGCCAGGCATGGCCCTACACAGCTCCTATCAGAGTTTCCACTGAGTTTTGGAGGATAGCCATGGAGCAGAGAAAGAGAGAGAGAGAGGTAGTTGGAAAGAGAGAGAAAGCAGGGAAGTGTGGTGCAGGGCTTTGAGGGAGTAGGATGAGGGTCAGGAAGCTTTTGGGGTGGAGTGCAGCTATAGGGACACCTGGACACAAGTTTGTTTGCCCCCCCCACCCATCAGAATGTTCCATGGCATGTTAGAAATGCGCAGGAGAGCCTTAGCGATAAGTCTCTAAATTCTGATATGGATGAGGTCAGGTCATGCAGGCAACCTCCCAGTTAATCATTTTAGATGTTCTGTTTTCATAATGGAGGCACATACAAATGGCCATATGAGTGCAAATGCCAGCGAATTTGGGTGTACATGTTCTCTTATTTGTCATTCACTCAGATCATGCAGTATTCTTGTTAGACATTTAACATTTGTAGATTGGTTTATTAGTAAATAATAGCTTTAGTCCTGGTTCACTTTTAGTGTTCACAATGTAATTTGCAAGACCAAACTTAAAAATACCAAACATATGCAGTATGGAACATACCAAATGTGCTAAACAAACCTGAATAAAGGGATAACAATGGCAGATGAGTTTCTGCTGTTGTTTTGATTACTTTTTATAAGCTCTTTACAAGTTTTGAATGTTCTGTCACAAATTTTTACCTTTTGTTGTATTTTTAGGGTTTTGTCAAACAAGTGTGATCCCCAAGAAATCCAGATTTGATTAAATTGCTTTCCAGCTAATAATTTTAATTTCCTAAAACCTTATTTTAACATTATTAGCACCTTCCATTCTTATTATAATAATGTTGTTAACATATTTTTCTATCAACGTTACAAAAATGTTCCAAAACGATCAATAACATTACATGTTAACATTTACACAACTTTTAGGAAACATTACAGAATTTTAGACTAGTCTTAAAATCTAGTCACCAGTGTTGGGTAAGTTACTTTAAAAAAAGTAATAGATTACAAATGTCCGATTACTACTGGAAAATTGTAATTTGATTACATTACTATTTACCTCAAAGTAAAGTAATCTGATTACTTTTTTACATGAAGTTACTTTTAAGACATAAAATATACCTATAAAAATCCCCCCAAAAACTGCAGCTCTTTCAGTGATTTAATATTCACTGAAAAACATTACAATGGGTTGATCTCAGCAGCTTGACATATTCAAAATACTTAGAGTTCGCCCAAAACCTTTTCCGTTTTTTTTTTTTTTTTTTTTGTTTTTTTAAACACAAAAGAAGATATTTAAAAGACAACTGGATACCTGTAACAACTGACAACCATAGTATTAAAAAGCACTGCAGTGTTTGTCTGAGGTAATTAGTATACCAAAATGTGTATATTCCAAAGTATGAAGCTGATCGGTCTGTTCTTGTCACGTGACTCGCGGTTTTCAACGGGGGCACCTGGGAAATGCGAGCGCACACAATATGCACTCCCAATATACGCGCACGGGGTTTTTGCAACTGGCCTCCGAACTAAATGTATTATTAGCTTGCACCAGAGTCTTCTTAAACCAAATATACCATATGGGAACACACCCTTAGTTTTTTTTAAATGTTATTTTAAATAGTCAGCAAATATACTATTTTTCTTTTACTTGCATACTTCTCAATAGAAACTGCATTACAAGTTGGCACGATTTTAAACACTCATTTAGGTCTCAATTTATTTCACAAACTTCCAAATCACAAAAACAAAATTGAGATATCATATTCCTGTGAAGTATACATCTAGGTTGCCTTCAAAAATCGAACAGATGATGGAATTGTAATAGATAGAATACTACCCAGACCATGAGTTTGAACACGCTTTGATTCCTTCAAGGGCTTTAATGTTCACATCTGCTCTTATAACATGATAGAAAGTTGTTCCTCTCTGAAGCTCCTGTTGTAACTCTCGGAATGCGAGTTTGGCCTGTCAATGCTTTGACCTAACCAGAAGAAAACTAACAAAAAAGGATACATGATGACTGACGGTGATCCCCGTGGATATATACGCAATGCACTAAATCAGGGGTGAAATACCGCTTTTGGGATTTAGCAGATCTGTCCACCCACAAAAGAGCTTTACTTTGGAAGTCAGATATGGATCAAAGGTATTGGTATGATATTGCTGGCACGGTTTGGGAATGAATCTGGCCCACTCCCTGCAAACTCTAACACAGCAGTTTCCATGTTCCATCAGTCTCTGATTAGAGTTGCCACGGCGATTATTAAACTTGGATACTTGAAATGGAAACATTTGCTGTAGAAAACAGTGAGACGTAACATTGCCAATGATTTTTTATTTGCATTTAAGGATTATGAATACAAATTGCCACATGTAGGTTTTGCATTGTTGCTCTCCAGTTGCTATTAGTCTCTTTTTGTTATTGTTGCTCTGTGGTTGTTTTTAGTGAGCTGTATCTAGGTTTAGGGTAGTGTGTGTTTAAGTTAAGCATCAAGAATTAGGTGATAAAATGGCAAATGTTTTGGAAATTAGTTGGAAAAGATGAACTGCAAAGGAAACTATCTGTTTATTCTAAGAATGTTTAAAGGAGAAGGAAAATATCAGCTGAACAAAATCAGCTTTATAAAAAGAACAGCTACACAGTCTTGTATAACAGTTTTATTGTCTGTGATGTTTGGCACGACAAATATGCTTTTCATATGCTCTAACAGATTATGATTTAGACAATAATGAAAGCAGTTCATTTATAGCACCGAGTTGAAATTGTAACTATAGCACAGAGAAATAAATACAAGTTCTTCTCTTTCTGGGTTTCATTAGTAATACTTTTAGTAAACATGAACTGGGAGCTTTTAGTTAGATTAACAAACTTGAAAACATTATATTACACAGAAGCAAAAGACTTTTTAGTATAATTAAAATGGTTGCATTGTGAATTTATGTAAATAATACAGGTGTTCTGTGTAATTTAAGTTTACAAAAATGTGCCTAAACAAAACAATGCGATTAAAAAAATCTTTAGATAAGCTTAGGGTTGGATACAGAAACACAGTGCCATAATGGTACCTATGTAAGCAGTATTCACTGGACCAAATAAGCATATGAATTTCGGTGCCTAATTTCGGTGTCACTGGTGCTGTTACAAGGACGTAAGAAGTATCAAGGGGTACATCAAAGACACACATAGGTACACATTGTATCACACCATCTCTAAACATTTAATTCTAAACATCTTTGAGGGATACGAACACTGTCGTCGATGTTATTAGAAGGTAGAAGTCAATGCACTCTGTACAATGCATCCGGTGAGTGACTTGTATTCATCAACACGCACGATTGCATTCATCAAATTTGCTTAAATTAAGCATTCTAAAGTATGGCTATATTTTACAAGGATTCTAAAACGGCAAAGTGCAGCAGATGCTTTGAAGATTTGCGTGCAAGGGTGGGAACATTCACACTTAACATAATGCGTGTATGGAATATCCTGTTGCGAAATGCTGTGAAAAGTCCTACATAACACATTAAGGTGTTTACATATCTGTACTGCACTTTAAATAATGCGACTAAAAAAGGAATAATTTGATTTCTGTTTAGTTTGATTATGACTTTAGTTGGACTAAGGTGATCAAAAATCGCTGTTTATTTGGTATTTTCTTAATCATATTAAAATATTGGTATTAGTGTCCATGTAAACATACTCTGTGATGATTCAAGCCCCATCCCTAGAAAGAGTTCAGAGATTTTTGATGACAGCCTTTCCACAGGTTAGTAGTAAGCTAATGTAATGTTCATTTCATAATGCAAATCTTGCATTCATGCTAACAAATAATCAAAAAAATATATTAATGCAATTCAAATATATAAAATATGAATTGATGTATACTTTATATTGTTCAATTAAAATGATTAAACAAATTTTTTTTTTTTTGTCAAATAAAACGTTTTAGGCGTCACGGTGGCGCAGTGGGTATCACGACCGCTTCACATCAAGAACGTTGCTGGTTCGAGCCCCGGCTGGGTCGGTTGACATTTCTGTTTGGAGTTTCCATGTTCTCCCCGTGTTGGTGTGGGTTTTCCTCCGGACCAAAGTCCAAAGACATGTGCTATAAGTGAATTGAATGAGCTAAATTGGCCTTAATGTATATGTGTGAAAGAGAGTGCATGGGTGTTTCCCAGTGTTGGGTTGTGGCTGGAAGGGCATTCGCTGCGTAAAACATATGCTGGATAAGTTGGCGGTTCATTCCGCTGTGGCGACCCCTGATTAATAAAGGGACTAAGCTGAAAAGAAAATGAATAAATGAAGTTTCCACCATAATTTTGTGGCTCAAAAGTCACCATTTTGCCATCGTTTGACACCATTTTAAAAATATCAATTTAGCACCTGTATCGAAATAACCCAAACGATACCCAACCCTAGATAAGCTACAATGTTAAAAAAAATAAAAATAAAAGCTGGATTCCACACAATTGATTTGTGTTGGGACAACATAAATTACGTATAAGTAACGTACTAGTTTTTGCCAATTTAAGTGGATTGAACATAAAACAATTAAGTTGTCCCAAAAAACCTCAAGAATTGTGTTTCAGCTTATTTAAAATAAGCAGTTCGAACAAACATCATCTTTTTTGAGTATAGCTAAACATTCTTACATTTGAAATAAAATAAATGAGACTGAAATGGTCATAGTTAACTTTTATGAAAATACTGTCACAAAGTAAACATTCTTTATTATAACATTAATTATATTTTTTTATATATTTTAGGGTTATTTTTGCTTATCTGCTGATTTTACACTCAAAATAATTATTTTTGCTGTTTGTTCAAGCTACTTATTTAAAATGAGTTTAAACAAAACAATTCTGGAGATTTCTTTTTGTGGGGGGAAACTTAATTGTTTTATGTTCAATCTAATTAAATTAGTTCCGTTAACTGGATTTGTGTTGGGACAACAAGAATGAATAGTGTGCAACCCTGCATATTACAGTTTACTCGAAACTCCAAGAAGTCGGTGCTGTTTGTTGAGTTTGTGCATTGTTTGGATGTCTCTGACATTTGCTCTCAGCTTACGTTTGTTTGCATTTGCATGTTTTTCAAGTGCCTTCCTCAAGACACTAGATGGCAATCCATAGCTTGAATATCTTATTTGAAAAGCTTGAGGGAAAAGTTGCTGAGCCACTTGACTAGCCTGTGTGGCAAGAAGACTATCTATCAACACTCATTAAATCATTCTTAAGTTTTAACTATACCAATGCCAGTAACTTGCAAGTCCCAAGTACACAGGAAAGTAAAAAAAAATACAAGTGGAGTGTTGACATTTTGATGTGTGTATGTGTGTGTGTTAGCAACTTGCGTAATTGCGTTGTTTTAAGTGAACCGTTTCTCTCGACTTGACCAAGTTAACCAGGTTGAGGCTTGCCCCCGGAACCAGTGTATTTTAAATCACTTTAGATGCTGATGGCAAAAACAGAATGTAACATACGCCCTTGGAATTATCCATTAGATACAATAGAGCAGATACAAACAGGTTAAAGAATGCCTCTTTAGGCCTCCAGAGACAAAAGTTCCTGTCGTTTACTCAGCGGGGAAGCGAACGGTTCATTCCATGCATTTCTGCCTTGTAGGTACGAGATCTGGAAGTGACTAGTAAATGACTACAACCATTGAATTTTGGACTGTTTTTGTCACTGGAGAGAACGATTACCTCATGCTGAGCAGCATGCCAAGCAATATTCTAGCTTTGATTCATTTGCGTACAAAACCAGTCTCTCGTGCCTCAGGCGAAGAAGGAGCTCATGATCGCAGAGTTGATATATGTTTTCTAATATATCCACAAGACCTCACAAGGGGTAGATGCAGATTTTGTGTTCAAAAATTCAAGGTTAATAAGGGAATTTATTTTTATAGAGCGTGTTTTAGTAAGTATTGTGAGTCATTGATTGCAAACAATGCTTGCATTGTACCAGCTCTATTTGTACAGGAGAAGAATAGACTGGCTTTTTTGATGTTTATTTGACCAGATGCGGCTCTAATAGACACAAAAGCGTGCATTACATTTGGTCTTTAATAAAAGTTTCTCATAGTCTAGTAGTTGTTGATACTATTCACAGATCAATTAAATTATCACTGTTATAATGTGAGAAAAAGGAGCAAAATAAAATACTGGTTTTTCTTTTCAATACAATATATTTTGCAAAATATATGATTAAAGCTTGAAAATGCTGTTGTCTTAAGTGATTTATTGTTACTATTAGTAGTATTTATTTTTCCAGAAGAAAGTCATACAGGTTTGAACTTCATAGTGAATAAATATTAAGGAGTTTTTTTTATATATATATATTTTTTTATTAGAATATTCATTTAAACCAAATATTTTGATCTATAGGCCTGCAGACTTGAATGTGGTTTAAATTAGTTTAACAAATACAAATGACTTCACATTCATATTATGTATTACAAACCTAAAATGTATTATTATTATTTTAGAAATTACATTTTTTACCTATAAATTGTATATTTTTATAAGTGAATTGCATGACTTGTTAGTGAAAAACATCACTGAAAACCATTTGTACTATAACAAAGCTAAAATATAGGTTTTAAGATGTAGATGGTTCATATATAAATGACACATTTTGATTTTTCCATTAAATTAAATGTACAAAAGGCAGTTAATATGTTTAATTCATATTAAGTGTCTACTGTAAGGTTTCAAAGGATTTTTGTAAAAGCAATAATTAAAATAATGCTTAATTCTCATTAAGCATTACAGATTAACAGTAAAAATGAAACCAACATACTTATTGTGGCCTAAAGTAGTCAACATTTGAAATGGGGGGAAAAAAAAAAAAATCAACAGGATAAGAAAAGGTGTTCAATAGTTTTGGGACAATTTTGATGAAAGTATTTGATCTACTTCAAATGTAAACTACTGCATATATAAAATAATAAGTGATCATACGTTTTATATGGTTAAATATGTAAAATCTAGTGGTCCATGAAACATATTGGTGAAATATATAAAGATTCATGTCATTTACTATCATCCAATTGATTCTTGTTCTAAATATGCTATTTTGGTATGCAAACTACTGCTACACAGAAAGACATTTTAATGGGTCTCCTCTGTGAAGAATGGTAAGAACAAAGTTGAAATAAAATTAAACGGGTCACAATCTAATGTATAGAAAAGCTGTATTTCACTTTTATTGTTTGAATGCTTGAAAACCCTTTAACGCAAATCCCAGCTGATTTACACATTCAGGCACCTCTCTGTACCAGACTCCCCTCTATGGGTGTCAGTGAGAGCGTTATCAGAGATGCTTTCCAGTTGCTTTCCCTATATTCACTTCATATTCTAAACACACTTGACATGTGCGTCAACCTTAAGGCTTACTTATGAAGGATTGGGGGTAAATATTTGCTCACGGGTGGGTGTGGAGAGTAGAGAGAGAGAGATGTAAGTTACTGTGTTTGGAGGTTACAGAGGGAGGGGGAGGGGGGGGGGGGGGGTCATTTTTAAGCTCATGTTATGTTTTTTTAATCTTCAGTCATCCAGACCTTATGATTCCCTGAAAACCTTAATGCTTGCATTCCCTTTTCTGACGTCTATTAACATTACATCTGACAGGAAGCAGCTGTTTAACCTCATATACTGTTCTGCACCGTATGCTGGCCTGTGTTCACACAAAAAGCAGGCATGTTTTCCTCAAAAATAGTCGAAAGGGTCTTTGCTACACTGAAAGCAAGAAAGAGAAAATGTTTGTTTGGAGTGTCCAATAGTAACTAACTAGTGTGTACACATATTGAAATCTGATGTATGGCCATAAATGTGAATTACAAATGACATACAAGTTAATATTTGAATATCACATAAAAATTGAGCAAAAATGGATGTTTAAGTATATTATTTCCACCATTACCATTACAACAACCCAGGCTCATTGCGAATACGTACCCAGGCCTACATTTCTGGGAACAGTGGAATACGTAATCGGAGGTACGTCTGTTCGCAGTTTTTGTTTTTTCAAATCAACCAGAGGCTGCTGTGTACTCTTTTTGATGATCTCAAATTTCTTTCGCGCGTCGTCTTCTCACATAAATCCACCAGAGGGTGCAATATACATTTCAGCCGACCAGGCCAGCTTGCTGTCAACTGACTAAGGGTGCTTTCACACCTAGACTTTTGTTCCGGAACCTGGCGCGTTTGCCCAGTTAGCGCATTTCGTTTGGGATATGTGAACAGCGCAATCGCGCTTGGATCCACGCCAAAGCAATCGCTCCGAGACCGCCTGAATGAGGTGGTCACGGCTCGATTGAAACGAACTCTGGAGCGGATCGATTGTAGTAAGAAAGCGACACGATCCGAGCCTGGCTATATCAGTGTTTTATGGATATGTAATAGGCCTACGGCTATATGAAGAGAGAATTATGAGTAGGGCGGGAGGTCGTTCCAGACATCCCAAGTCTCCCGGAAGTTCCGGGAGTCTCCCGCAAATGCACAGAGACTCCCGGATGCCCGCAAATGAGTGATAATCTCCCGGAAATCGCGCGTCTCTCTCCCGGTCCTCAAATACGTAGAGCACCCTTCTCACCCCTCGCCACCGCATCCCTTCTCGCTCTTCAGACATGTCGCATGCACCCTGTCAAACACCATCCATCCGCTCCCCCGACAGCTGAGCAGGACTCTGCAAAATAAACCGTGAAACTCTGACCAATGTGAGGAGAGTTTACTCACACGTGACTTGTTTTAGCTATTTTGGTACGTTTAGAAACTTTGCCGTGTGAAAGTGAACCGCACCAAGAACAAAGAGCAACAATGTAACAATTTTAATCCCTGTTTCAGAACAAATTAATCGATACACAGGTGTGAAAGCACCCTAATAGACCGATTGATCCTGCCCACTCATTCCCTAAACCCAACCTATAGTGTTTTCAAAAGCACTTTAGAAAATGAAAAGCCATCACGGCGACATGATTTCACCACGTTTTCAGCCTGTTGTTTATTTATTTATTTATTTTTTTGCTTTTATTTTACCTGGTTTCTGGATCCACTTTTTGCCAGACTCTAATCCCATTGTCGCGGTCAACTCTGCTCTGTGTCCCAAGACCGCCACCGTACACAGCGAGCCACTGGGCAAACTGGTAACACCGGAAAAGCCGTCCACACGGTGGTAAGTGGTCAGCTGGTATCACTAAAAGGAACATCATACTGCCCTGTAGCGTTCATTTTAAAGACGAAATGCAGCCAGACATACCTCTGGCTACATAATTCCAAAGACTATAGAATACACAAGACAGGGTCACTCGTATACATTTGAATGGGGAAAAGTGTAACTGTCAATATGGTAAATGAAGCCCCACCTTCTAGTACAGGAGCCAATCAGCGATGGCTATAGAGTGACAATTCTCCGGGAAGGGACTCGGACCAGATGCAAGTTTCTGCAGATTTTGTGTGATACGAACATTTAGAAATGAAACTAAACAGACAGTTGTTGTTTAATATTATTGGTTATTTGTAATATGAAATGTAATCATAATCTTGGCAAGTAGTTTTGGAGAATTTGATGTTTCCCCATTCAAACAGAATGCCCGAGCATACTGCCCGAGAGGTGTTTCAAAGACGGCTGCCGAGTGAAATCGAGTGACTTGCCTTAAAGGGACTTTGATAATTCACGCTCTCCAGAAATGTAAACAGGGATACGTATCCACAATGAGCCTGTGTTGCATTACAAATATGCACAGAATTTTCAAATATATTAGCTGTGATTTTATATGTAAATTAATGGCCATATATCAGATTTCTGTATGGGGTAGTTTTGCTGTATAATGTAGTTTTTTTAAGTAATGAGACAATTTTTAAGTTGCGTAACAAAATGTCATATTGTTGTAAATGTCACATTATGTTACACAAACAACCTTTCAACTGAACAAGTTGAGGCAATAATCGAGCATGCTTTACTTTTTATTTCAAAGAATTTACTGTCAGTTAAATCGAGAGAGCAGGAAGAGTGTTGTCTTTTTTTTCCCATTTTGACAGAAGGCTACAAAGTAAAATAAAACAATGCAGCATACTAAAAAGAGCTGTTTCTATAGATGCTTTTGTTATACCTCGTCAGATCCAGTTACTAACCATTCTGCTATTTTCCTGATGTCTGAAACTGGAGCATGTAGAAAAAAGTACATCTTATTCAGTTAAAATTATACACAGTAATTATTGTTTTGTAAGCTTATGACTTGTTTCAGTCCTTTTTAATAGAACCTTCCCCATACTTTAGTAGACTCATTAGAAAAAAGGTGAATACTTTAAAGTTATAGTTCACCCAAAATTGAAAAATAAAAAAATGTACTATTTACTCACACTCAAATGGTTTGAAGCTTTTATGAATTTCTTTCTTCTTTTGAACAAAAAACAACAGCATAGGCTCATTCTGAAAACGTAGCCCTGTATACATTTTTGGAGATCGTGAATTACGTAGCCAGAAGTAGGTATGGCTGCATTTCATCTTTAAAACGAAGGCTACGGGGCAGTATGACGCCGTTCTTTTTTGCGATTACCAGCTGACCACTTACCTCCGTATGTATAGCTTTTCCCGTTGTTACCAGTCTGTCCAGTTAGCTTGCCATGTACGTCGGCGGACTTGAGACGCAGAGAGGAGTTGACCATGACAACGGGGTTCGAGTCAGGTAAAACAAAAACCAAAAAATAAAATAAACAAGTAAATAACAAGGTGTGAATGTGGTAAAATCTGAAAACGTGGTAAAAATCAGGCGAGGGCTTTTCTTTTTTTTGGATTGCTTTTGAGTGTTGGGTTTAGGGAAGTGGGTGGGCGGGTCAATCGGTGCTTTTGAAAACACTATTAGTTGGGTTTAGGGAAGGAGGAGGGTGGGTCAGTCGATTGGTCAGTCATTCAGTTAGTCGACAGTGGCCTTTACACAAGAACAGCAGGCGCGAATGGCACTCACAAAGGAAATTTGAGATCTGAAAAAGCATACACAGTGCCCTCTGGTGGATTTGTGAAAACAAAAACTGCAAAAAACGTAGCTCCTGGGACATATTTGGCACTTTCCAGAAATGTATATAGTGGTACGTTTTCAGAATAAGCCTGGGTTGAAAAACAAGATATTCTGAGGAATGTTGGAAAAATCAGTCATTGACATGCATATAGGAACAAAAAAACACTATGGAGGTCAACAGTGCTTTTTCCTAACATTTTTCAGGATGTGTGAAGATAACAGAAGAAAGAAAATCAAATAGGTTTTGAAATCAAATCCGTTTTCATGCAGGTTGAGTAAATCAGACAGAATTTTCATTTTTGGGTGAAGTGTCCCTTTAATGCAGGGGTGTCCAAACTCGGTCCTGGAGGGCCGGTGTCCTGCATATTTTAGTTCCAACCCCAATTAAACACACCTGAATCAGCTAATCAAGCTGTTTGTAGGTATACTAAAAACATCCAGGCAGGTGTGTTGAAGGAAGTTGGAGCTAAACTATGCAGGACACCGGCCCTCCAGGACCGAGTTTGGACACCCCTGCTTTAATGGTTACTTGTACTGTAGCTAAAATCAAATTTGTGTGTGTGTGTGTGCGCGCGCGTCTTTTCGTGTGTAAGAAGTCAGGCGGAACAAAATAGATGGAGCAGGACAGGGTGGGAGAGTTGAGCGGAAGAGGGCTTCCCTTTCTAAAAAAAAAAAAAAATAAACTCTGAAAAAAACAAACACTTCAGCAACAATGGCCACATTTACATGTACACCAACTGGCTGATTATTTCCACTGATCACAGAAAGTAATTACACGGATTAGGATGTTTACATGACAGAAGCAAACCTCTGTAAACTTGTTAACATGCTTCTCACCATTGCTTATTTGTTTTGTCATTTCTACAGTAGAGTGACCTGCTTTGTTACTTTGTTCAGTGCCAGAATTATTGCTGAACAATTATTCCTGTATAATCAGATTTCCTTCACGTTTTGCTATAAAGTATTCAGTTTTCATTATGTTCAGCTTGATCCCGCTGCCTTAAAGGGGACCTATTATGCAAAATTGCCTTTTATGCATGATGTTTGAACATCGACATGTCCACAATGTGTGTAAACACCCAGCCCATGATGGTAAAAAGCTACTCACTCCTATTTAAATCATTAAAGTGGGTATCATTTATCGTTCAAAGGATTCGTTCAACAAAAAATCTAAATTCTGTTATTAATTACTCACTCATGTTGTTGTTGTTCATCTTCAGAACACAAGTAAGGATATTTTAGATGAAATCCTAAAGCTCTCATCCTCTATTGTCACGAACCCTTCAAAGTCCATAAAAGGAACCAAAAACGTTGTTTAAACATTATATGTGACTTCAGTGGTTCAATTGTAATCATACAAGGCACTAAAAAGACTTTTGTGCATCAAAAGAAATACTGTAAAAATGTCTTTTTTCACAAATGTCTTCCACATCTGATCAGGGTGTGCATTTACTATGGGCAACAAGATGCATTCGTGTTGCGTTGCTGACTCTAATGGCAGAATGTTGTACTGCCCATAATAAATGTGCACCCTGACCTAGGAGAGAAGATATAGGCGAACAAAGTCATTTTACAGTTTTTGTTTTGCTTTTTGTTGTACAAAAGTGTTCTTGGAGCTTTGTATGATGAACCACATCTTGTGATCGTTGATGTCTACACTCAAAAAATATATTTTTGCTGCTTGTTCAAACTTCATATTTAAAATAAGAGCAAACGACACAATTCTTGAGATTTTTTTTGGGACAACTTAATTTTTTTTACTTAAATTTCATAACTTAATTTAATCAATTTGTATTGGGACGACATGAATGAATGAATTGTGTGGAATTCATATTCCTTTATTTTTTACAGTGTATGGAGGATAAGAGAGCTCTCGGTTTTCATTTAAAATGTAAACATTTTAATATGTCCCTAGGGATTGGAATGACATGAGGGGGAGTAATTAGTAATTATAACAGAATTAAAAATTTGGAGTTAACTCATCTTTTAACTCATAGGCCCACATGGAATCTGCGCACACAGAAATCTGCAGGTTTTCACCAATTTTTATTTATTTATTTTTTAGCCCACTATTGAGTCTATTTTTTACTCATGTAAATTTGAGTAAATTATATATTTATTCAGTTTTTATATTAATTTCAGTAATATTATTAACTAAAATGCAAATTTTCATATGATTTATTTACAATGCAGTTTGTAAAGTGATACATTCTGTCTTTTAGTAGATATATTATATGAGAGACTTGCTTTGTTTACTTAACATTGGATCTAATTAAATTTGTATTGTAAACCTTAAATAAAAGATAAGTCATTTTTATTTTATTTCATGTTTTACATTTTTAGTTACTATTCACCTAAAATCATTCTACATCCGATTTTCTAAAATATCTATTTAATTTAATATTATTTTATCTTATTTAATTTATTTTTCTTCTTTTATTTTATTTTCTGCTTCTTTTTACAAAATGTTGTGCAGAAATAGCAAAATAAAAATATAATTAATTTTCAAAATAAGTTTATAAAGAAATATTTTCTTTTAGTAAATATATTATATGAAAGACTTGTTTTGTTTACCAAACAAGTGCATCTAATTGGATTTGCATTGTAAACCTTGAAATAAAAAATAACTTTTTAACTTTTATGTTTTACATTTTTTGTTTACATTTTAGTTACGTTTTTAGTTTTTAATTACCCCCAAAATCATTTAGCATAAATCTACGGAGACCCGGAAGGGATGTGATGGTGGGGAAAAAACTGAGTGCGAGAAAAAAAAAATGGGTGGGAGAAAAAAAAACTGTGATAAGAAAATCTATATTTTTTAAAAGGTTTTTGCGTTCCCTCGCAAAAGGGAACGCAACGAGGAAACGCAAAGATGTTTTAAGCGCTGACTGACAGAAGCGCTCCGTATGATAAACTGATCCCAGATCAGCTTCTGTACATGCCATTAAAGAGGAGCGAAAGTGCAGGGCATTTTGGGATATTCGGGTGTATGTTTAAACAAGACAAATACTCTTAATAATATGTAAACATGACCGTCCTGTGTGTTTTATTTTAAACACACCTAATGACAAACTAATGCACAAACAGTTACGAAAGTAATGGAATACTTTCATTATAGATCTGTGCATTCTTACAGTGACACCACTGTTATCAAATAAAAAAACGAAAGATTAATTTGCTGCTCTTCCCTTGTTTGATAACAGAGGTGTCACTTTAAATGGTGTGTACAGAAGCTGATCTGGGATCAGTTTATCATACGGAGCACTTCTTTTATTATTATATAATTATTATTTTTTTTATTTTATTTATTTTTTTACTACATTTTGTGCAGAAATAGCAAAAAATGTCCACATATTCTCTCTGTCCCTGATTATGGGGTTGTAGCTCCAACCTTTATGTTTGTTTCAGAATTTGTTTTTAAATCCATGTCTTATTAAATAGCTCTCTACAATAAATCATTCTCCAACATACAAAAATAATTTATTTATGCCCATTATTTCCTAAATTTATTTCTGTTTAAATAGTCGTAGTAATACGTGGAATAATCTGCAGTCAGTGACAGCGAGTCGTTATTGCAAAATAAACTGCAACAGGATGATCAGGACCCTGAAGTGATTTATTACTTAACCTCCCTTCTAAAAGAAGAGGTTGATGTAAATCGGTGTGAAAGGGCAAGCTTTTATTGCAGCTTGCTTTGTAATTGATGTGCAGTCTGCCTACTGTTCTAGGCCGGTTTTCCCAGTATGTGTGTGTCCCCACGAGTTCCCATGGCATTGTGAGTGTGTATGGTTTTTCCCTCTGTGCTGGCATTGCTCCCTGTCACGGGACACACACAATAACAGCTTTTGTCCCTTCAGTGTGTGTGACTGTGTATTTTGATAGCACCAAAGAGCCAGGGTTCTGTCAGCATTCATAACTGTAGTGCAAAAGGATGTCTGTTTTTGTAGATAATGACAGTGTATGTCCAGCTCAGGAAGGACCAGCGTTAAACCTTCAGACATACTATACTGATCAGAATATATTGTATCACATCCTACATCATCTTTAATGGTCCCATGAAATTAAATGCAAGTTTTTTTTAGATGTTAGTATCAGCATTGTTAGCTTTTAGGATATCTATAAGCTAGTGTGCTCTAAAATAGTGCCAAAATTCAAGTTTAGAAGATATAAAACTGTTATAAACATGTAAAGCTTGTAGTTTGGCACCCCCGCCTATATGGAGTAACGATTTTTTTTCCCGTCACCTCATACTTCAGTTTCTCATCAATTAATAACCAATCAAATGCCCACTAGTATCTGACATTCCCTGCCCCCTTCTCACTTGCTTTTCATTTGATGCACTTGAGCTCAGTCGCTCTCACTGGCAGAGCGGTGATAAAAACAAAATGCTATAGGCTGTTTTTTTTTTTTGGTTTTTTTTTAAAAGAAGGAGCTACGTTGTCCAACCCTCTCTTCCTGTTTCGGTTGAGATTACGTCAAACATCGAATTCAAAGCACTTCATGGGACCTTTAAAGGGATAGTTCACCAAACAACAGAAAATTCTGTCAACGTTTACTCTCCTTTCATTTGTTCCAAACCATTTTGACTTTTTATTCTTCTGTTGAACACAATATATTTCCAATATTTGGAAGAAAGCTGCATATACTCGATGCAGTGCTTCCCACAGGTTTGAAATATACTTGCGATGGTAGCCAGATTGAAACACATCCTTTACCCATGGCACATGAATGGTTTACTACATGTGACAAGTTCAGGTTGCTTTATTGGCATGACATTTAGTACAGCATGGCCAAAGCATTTTAGATATGTATAAAAGATGTAATGTCAACATCATCAAATAAATAACATATACAGCAAATGAGAAATAAATTACAGGAAAAATGAATAAAAACAGACAATATCTCTAAAATGGATATTTATTAATACTTAATGGTAGCACTTTATTTTGATGGTCCTTTTGAGTATTAGTAGACTGTCTGCTTAATATCTGTTGATACTAGGGATGCAACAATACAGTAAGCTTACGGTTCAAAATATACCTCAGTTTTTTAACACGGTTTTCGGTTCGGTTCTGATGGCTTGACACATAAGTGTGTATGCTTAGGCAATAGGAACAGAAATAGCTTAAGGAGAAAAAAATAAAAACGATTTATTGCAATACTCCTTTATTTTACTTCAAAGCCAAGAAAGGTACACTAGTTCCTAGTGTATTGTATAATAAAAAAAATTAACACTGAAATCTCTCAGCTGCTGGTAGCCCCATGTACAACACATAAATTCCTACATTTTGAAAATAAACATGCATGTGAAGTTAATAAACATAAATTGACCACTTCAAATAAACATATTTGTACTTTGGTAAATGTAAATAAACTATCTTAATTAAACTTAACACTGCCTTTGTTATTTTTATGTGGCTTTGGAACCAGTTGGGTTTGTTTGCTGTAAGGATACAGTGAGAGATTGTTGTTTTTTGGAGGACTTTATTACCTTCTCTGTGCTTCTGCCTTCAGACAGTGATATTGCTGGGTGATGGCGCCGCAGATGTGCGGTCATGTTGGAAGTATTTTCGTTCGATTAGTCTATACGTGTAACCGAAATGTCCCCACACCGTGAATTTGAAAGACACCGGCACTTCCTCGTACTGTTGCCTCACTTTACCGCCGCTCGTCATGTTAAAGTTTGGAATGACGGTTGAGCGCCCCCTAACTTTAGAGCATAGTGATTGAATATTTACTCACGGGGAGAAGTTTCCTCATCTCAGCTCGTAGACTTTTACAGGCACACACTAACAGTCAATTTGGGGAGATATAAAACGCACATAAATTATTTAAATGTAAAACCGAGAAAACCGCAATTCACAAGCGCGTATTGAACTTGTGGATGTCGTACCGAACGGTTAAATATTGTATTGAGAATTGTGGCATCCCTAGTTGATACTGCTGCTAAACAGACATTTAACTGACTATAAGAAACTTTGCAAGTACATGTCAACTTACACTAACCCTAACCCCAACCTCACTGTCTACTTATAATCTAATGAGAATTAGTTGGCATGTAGATGCAGTGTAACTTAAATTCAACAAACGGACCATCAAAATAAAGTGTGACCATTAATTAATAATTAAAATAAAAGTGTAGATTATTTAAATAACGCAAATAAGTTATTTGACCATTTCTAATGGTGTACATAAATTTTGCAGCCAGTTTAGATGTCATTTCATCCTCTGAGTAATTAGTAAAGATCTTTTTGAATCGTTTAGAATAAAGAATCTATTATTTAGCTATTATTATTTTTACTTTTTTTTTCTCGAGCTCACAGCTGTGCGTGTTGTCAGCTGCGAAGCTAAGCGAAAAGTAGTCTTTAATAAAAGAGTAATGCAAAAACGCAACAACTTTAGAAACCGAAAGTAAAAGTCTACACCCGGACGTTTTCAAAACACTGGCCGGAGTCGCCGGACGCATTTTTAATCCTTAAAAAGGATCCTTAATCCTTAAATCTCTTTGGGTCTCTGCAGAGCAGGTGAGACTATCTGAGGAAGTGTTGTTGACAGTTTTTGCGCACACACAATGAGCAGGACAAAATGTGTCAAATAAATTAGAGAGGTGATTTTTCACTGGTTATTCAAACGCGGATGTTTGGTTATCTTTTGCGGATACGAAAAAAGTGTAAAAGGATGATAATATTAGTAGACAAAAGCAAAACTGTCATCAAATATGCTTGGGTGGCTGTTAATATACCTGGGCGGCCCACCTAAGTAAAGTCTATGTGTGGAAAGCACTGCTGATGACTTTTGTTTTCGTACTATGGAAGTCAATGGTTACCAGGTTTTCTGCAGGGTCTTAAAAAGTCTTAAAATGTTATGCTGTAGGCCTCAAATCATTTTAAACAGGTCTTAATTTTCCCTTGTCCATGTAAAGCTAGCCAATCGGGCCAACACCCGTCCAATCACTAACATTCCATCTCAATAAAAGTTTTAAGAAAAGATTATTTAATAATGTAACTTCCTTACAATAACATTTGTTTTTAATGGTTATTTAAATATTTAACTGGGCCATTACAAAAATTCCTTAGCGTTTAGCCTTGTGGGTGTCTAAAATTTCATTCATAATGGTCTTAAAAAGGTCTTAAAAGTCTTACATCTGACTTGATGAAACCTGACGAAACCCAGGTTTACAGGGTTTAAGCTTTCTTCAACATATCTTCTTCTAGATTTAACAAAAAAAAGAAACTCCTAAAGGTTTGGAATCACTTGAGGGTGAGTAAATAGTGAATAAATGTTCTTTTTTTGGGTGAACTATCCCTTTATTCTTTTAGTGAGCTCAGTAGAATATGCTTGTGCTCAATTTTGATTTGATTGTCAAATATGGATTTACATGATTTGCTTGCATTTCATTTGATTTTATTGTGGCTGTTGAAAAAAGGGAGTGTGCACCTGCAGGCAGTACTGTATATTAGACAGCTGTCAGATAAGTACAAGTAGGTTGCATATTTTGATGTACAATACAGTATATGCTACACTAAGAATTGGTTTACAAAATGTGTTTTCATATATTTAACACAAGTAATACCATTTCATTAAATGCAATAGTTGAGTCTGAAATTGTAAAAATGTTTTTATTTAGTGTTTTTATTACTTTATTTTAGTATTTTTTATGGACAAGAAACACACAGTGTGATCACAGTAACCTGGCAAAAAGTAGTTCCTGTATGTTCTGTTAATGCATTCAAAATAGGTTTTAATTTGTACCAGTTAGATTTTTTTTTGATCAATAATGTACTGAAATACACCCCAAACAAATGAAGTTCAGATCTAAATTGTATAAAGGACTTGTAAATTGAATCAGGAACTCCGTATCAATACCCAGCCCTAGAAACTGTAATGGTCCCATGTGCAAAAGCATTTTCAGTCCCTTTCATGTAACATTTCACATGCGCATCCAGTATTTAACCCTGTACAGTGAAATGAACCCGGAGGCCACATTTCCATAAGGTATACGTATTTGCTCCGACATTCTAATGTTCTGTTATATTCAACGTGTCAATAAATCAATGTATATTTACACTCATAATATCTGTCTGTTCTCACCAAAAGTCTATGATACACTGTATCAGTAAGGCCAGATATACAGTACGGTGAATTCTGTAACAGTTGTTGGTGACGGCAACATTCACACATTCCATATTTAGAAAGTAGATCATTCTTTTTATCTACTAACTGTTTGATGTTTGCTTTGTAAGGAAATGTTAATGTCAACATGCCATGTCCTCACAGCCAGAAAGGCTTTATATTATTGTTATAACCCCATTGTGATTTCACGTTTAGCATGAATATGAACTTGGGTATGTTTTTTTGGAGTTGGTTCATTAGTTTTGTTTATACTGTTTCATGTATTTGTTTGCATTGTATTTCAGTTTTTAAGGTCTATTTTGCACATTTTTGGCATTTTCTCTTTAATGGGCTCATATTACAACGGCCCTAAAGTTGAAGAGTTGAGCTTTACCATGTTTTTTAATCCTTTCATCTGGTCTCCGGATCTGACGGAAGCACTTTTAGCTTAGCTTAAATGATGATTGAATCGGATTAGACCATTAGCATCTCACTCAAATGACCAAACCTTTGTGATAATTTTCGTATTTAAAGCTTGACTCTTCTGTAGTTATATTGTGTACCAAGAGAAATGAAATATTGCTATTTTCTAAGCTGATATGGCTATAGGAACGAGGGCTGCACGAGAATATGACATTGCAATATTTTGTTTTTCTACAATATATATAAATGACTTTATAAATGACTATTTGGAAATAATTTAATTTAGTTTGATTGGAATTGAATCATTTGCATAAAAATTGTTAAACTATTTTCAAGCAGTGATGAATACAATGAATCAATATACACGTGAAAAAAAGGGCTTTACAATTTTCATGGGAGTCTTAGTATTCAGCTACAGAAATTAAATAATAAACAGCACTGAATAATCTTTATCTTATTAATAATTCTATAAATTTAACCTTTGTTAAAGTTACAAACTCTAATATTTCTTGTGCGTGAATGCTTTAAACTTTCCTGATATGCTCACACAAACACAGGACTTAAAAACACATGCAAGTGATACTTTTTTACTCTATTATGGTTACACTTTGCAATTGTGATTCCTGGAAAACTATAATATCAACTCAACATTGCAGATCCTGTGACGTCACCATTGGGTATGCGCACATTGCGTTATCAATGCTGAAACGATATATTGTGCAGCCCTAATAGGAACTATACTCTCATTCTGGCAACTTTGCTGCCATACCATGGCTGGAGTAGGGGCAAATATATTACAACTTTTGAGTATTCCAGTTCATATACAGTTGAAGTCCGAATTATTAGCCCCCCTGAATTATTAGCCCCCCCCTGTTTATTTTTTTCCCCAATTTCTCTTTAACGGAAAGAAGATTTCTTCAGCACATTTCTAAACATAATAGTTTTAATAACTCATTTCTAATAACTGATTTATTTTATCTTTGCTAGTTCAAGAAACTAGTATTCAGCTATTGTCCCCCCTCCCGTCTTCCCCGACGGCCTGCACTCACATTACATTCGGGCCTGGGCACGCTTACGTCATCGATGATGCGCTGTTCAGTAAGCGCTTTCGCTCAGCACAGTTGAGATTTCTTTAGTTATATAGTTTTAGTCATTTGATATGCGGTGACGCGCAGTCAAATATTTCGCTGAACAGATCAGCCACTTTTGACGCTCATAAACAATCATAAAGTCCTATTGCTGCAGGAATTGGGAGGTTTGCTGAAGGTGCAGCTGTCGTGCAGTGAGGGGTTTGCGTCTTTAATAAACTACGACAGCTCGCGTTCATTGAACAGTACGAATGATTAATTAATCTATATCAAACAGTCCCTTAAAAGTCACGTCTCGCTTTCAGTTTCGGGCTCTGAACACTGCAAGTGTACCACGCCTGAGCCCAAGTGAACCGCGCTCAGGCCCACCTCTTCCAACCGGGCCAGGGCCGCCCAAGTGAACCGTGCCTGAGCACTTCAGAGCACTCATACTTCTCAAACGATTTGGGAAACGGGCCTGGGCACGGTTCGGATAGCATAGTGCGAGTACATCCTAAAGAGACATTTAAAGGCTTAACTAGGCTAATTAGGCAGGTTAGGGTAATTAGGCAAGTTATTGTATAATGATTTTGTTCTGTAGACTATCGAAAAAATATTGCTTAAAGGGGCTAATAGTTTTTGGTTTTGAAAAAATTACAAAACTGCTTTTATTCTAGCTGTAATAAAACAAATAAGACTTTCTTCAGAAGAAAAAAATATTATCAGACATACTGTGAAAATTTCCTGAATCTGTTAAACATCATTTGGGAAATATTTAAAAAAGTAAAAAAATTCAAAGGGGGGCGAATAATCCTGACCTTAACTGTAGATACACTTCAGGCTCTGCACCAAAGTAAAAATGTTCTGAATTGTCTCTCACAGATATCTCCAGGTGGTTTCGTTGGATATATTGATGAAAGTTAGCCAATTTTCAGCCTCTGCGTAATGTCATTGCATCTGCTGCAGCCATGGTATGACAGCAAAGTATTTTCAAACAAAATGGAGCGTTGCTTCAATTTTTCTGTTAGATATATACATGTATGCAGTGAGATGTGAGATGAATTTGTGTAATTTACACATTGGAAATATCTCAAAGCTCCTATGTTGTAGATGTTCAGTAGAGTAAGTTATTTTCCTTCAGTTAAAATAAGGTTGGTGGTAAACATAACATACGCGTACACTCGGACTCCAAATGTTTTTATCTAGTGACTTATTAGAAACCTCTACATCTTGTGACATGTAAATGTGTCTGATTTAGCCTGTGTTGTAGATTAAAACCAAAAGTCAAACCATGTTTACTGCAGATGTTATTTTACCCAATGCAATGAAGCCCTTTTTTTATTTGGTCTCATTACATTTTTTACCAACTGTACACCAGTGGGAACTGAATAGAGATAATGTCTTTTTGATGGACAATGGAAAACAAACACTCTTGTCTCCCTTCTCTTTGCCTACAGGCTTTCTTGCACTCACACTTTTCACCCCCTTCTCTCTCCCTCTCTCTCTCTGGAGAGGCACAGATAGCCTTATTAGGTGATAGTGAAGGGCTAGTTGTAAAAATATTCCATCTTGTTGCTTTCCTATTTCAGATCTGGCTCCCAGTATGAAGAAAATCGAAGCATTGTGCACTGATAGTAATGAGAACTTGGACATGTTTGCAACTATAACTCAACCCATATGCTAAGTTTTGAGAAACACAGGGAGAATTAGTTAAATGTGTTCATTGAGAAGTTGCATCATGCTCACGATTCGCAAATGGAATGATGTTTGGCTTAATCCAGGAAGTCTTATTATAAGCTAACAAGCTCTGTCCCTCTTTTCTCTTTTATGGTGACCAGTGTCTTGCTTCATGTCTCATGGCGCTCTAATTGATCGCAGTTACTGGCCTATTTATATCATTTTGAAAGTGGGAGAGACTCACTCCACTTCTGGAATGTGAGGGTTTGAGCCAGAGTTTCTGCTTATGCAAGAACATCTCTCTCTTTCTCTCCCGCCTGTAGTCTGCCTGGGGGGAGCCAAACACCCCAATCTGAAAGCAGCAGAGAAAGATAAAAGTGGAAAACGCAGGCAGAGAGGGTGTGGTGAACACCTGAATGTAGCTATGGAGATGAGGAAATAAAACTGAGTATGTCAAAAGACAAAGAGACCTTTTGTGGACTTAGGAAACCACAACATTTTCTGGCCTCAAGTCTTAGTCAAGGTATTTTAGTAGTGGACTCTCCGGCTGACTTAAAAAGGATTCTCCTTGCTAAAGTCGTGTCTGTTTAATGATCTGAGGATTGTTGCAGTCTGCTCAGATTCTATCGTTCCCAAGAAATAATCCAGACAACCCCAGGGGACAGCGGAAGGGAGTTTTATGAAGAAAGAAGATTAAATAAGCCAAAGATTATCTGAGAATGTTTGTCGGGGTCAGGCATGTCTGATGGAAATGTTAACCCACATGAAAATACTATATCGTAAATACTGTAGTGTTTTGTTGTTTTGTACTCGTAGAGTACTTGAATTAATCTGTTTTGGTTATTCTATAGCTTATATGGTAACACAATAGCTATACTCTCTAAAAAACGTTGAGTTATTTATTTAACCCAATGGTTGAGTTAAAAATATGTGGTGCTTTGTTGTTTTTTTTTTAACCTTTGTTGGGCTATTTATTAATAACTCTAACTCTCTAAAAATCTACTGATTTAACTGACACTGAACAGCTGTATTAATATGTGTACGTAATGTTGTTATGATGTTTATTTAAGCTCTAACGGAATAATATTGTTGTTATTATTTTCATCACATAACCTCTCCGTGCCGTTTTACCAGCACTCTTAAATATTGATGATACAAAAACGCACTTCATAGTTGATCTATATTAAACAGATAAAAATGCTTAAGTGTCTGGAACTTAAAATGTAATGGAAATAAAGCATTTTCAATATTTTTGAAAACTGCATATTATTTATTTACAGTCATAATTATAAATTTAATAGTAGTACTAGTCATAGTTGCAATATCCAGGGTTTTCGCAGAGTCTTAAAGTCTTATAATGTCTTAAATCTCAAAATATAAATTTTAGACCTTTTTTAAACAGGTCTTAATTTTCCTTTGCCAAAACCCATACAATCACCAGCAATCCATCTCAATAAAACTTTTTAAACTTTTTATTTAAAAAGGTAATTTTTAACTCTATTTATCATAATGGTTTAATTATTTTCAGTGCAATAACATTTGTTTAAAAGTGCTCCATGTATTTACTGCTGAGGCAGCCTGATCTCACGAGGAAGCGTAAGTATTTTACGTTTGGTCAGTTTAGTGGCTAATTCGTACGAATTCGTATGAGTTCAGTCGTACGAAAATGTACGATTTTAAAAAGGAGGCGTGGCACCTAACCCCACCCCTAACCTCAACCGTCATTGGGTGATGAGCAAATTGTACTAATTTGTATGAATTAGATACGAATTCATACAAATTAGCCACTAAATCAAAAAGTTACGAATTGACGTGAGATTGCGTTGGCTGAGGAAACCGACCTGGACAGATTGTTGTGCATGGATTTAATTTATTATAGTTTTTAAAACTTTTAAAAGTATGTTCATTTGTTTATTATTTTAAAAAAAGTTTATGTTGGAAAAAAATTATGGTTACAAGTAAAGCTTGCTTGTTTTTACACAATGTTTAAACGATTTTGCTAAGAAATATCTAAAATATTAAAATTTTTATAATGAATTTTTATTATATTTTTAAATTAATGAAATAATTATTTTTTTTTTTGATAGGCCAAATAAAAAATCTATTCCCCCTGAAATTTTTGGAAAAAATTCCTTAGCGTTTAGCCCTTTATGCGTGTAAAATTTAATTCATAATGGTCTTAATGTCTTTAAAAGTCTTAAATTTAACTTGGTGAAACCTGCAGAAACCCTGAATACCAGAATGGAAAAACATAACAGCATTTAATCAAAATAACCCAATGCATTGGGTTAAATTATATAACCCAATGCACTGGGTTAAAATAACTCATATTTGGGAAGGTGCTATTATAACATATAGTTGGGTTATATGTTGGGGTATTTTTAACCCAACTATATTTACTGAGTAGTAATGTAAACAAATAACCCAATACAGAAACTGTGGTCTATAGGGTATATGCAGAAGTATGTAAAAGGACTTTTAATTTTGCAGTAACCTTGGTCAAGCGCTTCCAGTGAAATATATGCAGTTACATAATCGGCGAGTTTAAGGTATGTTTTCTTTAAAAATCAACGATCTCTACTGCCTGATTGATATACGATATAAAGTGGGTCTCAGAGTGTACAAGAAGCACTGCATTAAATTACATTTTCCTGTGCCATGTCTTTAAATACGAACATTTATTTTACTCCAGTATTTTCAATGGTGATTCTGCGTTCACCTGCTGCTCCTGATGGGCACGCATGTAAATGGCTGTTCATCTCGGTTTACGCGTTAAGTAAATGAATGCTGAAGTCTATTTAACTGATTATATTTTAATTACATTACAACATTGATGCTGTAACCGTATAAACTTGAATAAAAATGACATTAAGCGTTCACCGGAAGTTTATTTTTATGGGAAGAAACACTAGCTGTGCATATACTCTATTGTAGTATAATTAACCCTAGTGGTAGAAAACAAAAGTATACTGCAGTACTACAACTTATCAGTTCACAATAGTTTAATACTATAGTATCCTTCAGCATTTATTTATCCTCCAGAGAGTTGCAAGTACTATAATACATACAGAATAATGCACTATAATATAGTATGGTTTAAAAACACTATTTTATTTACTATAAATTACTGATTTAATCTGGGAAAGCTCTAGAGACCATTTGCCTGCATGCCAACCTGATTTCACCAAGTAGGACATGTTCCTGGATTAACATCTACATACAATGTATGTTGATCCTGGAACAACATTCCAATCAGCCAATCAGAATTAAAAGATCTGTTTAAAGTTAAGTTTAGGCTTACGGTTAGGCTTATGCACTTCTACATGATTGTTATCCAACTATTATTCCCCTCTGATTTTGGGAATAATTTACAGTTACGGTTGGGTTTAGGGGTAGGGAATAGGTATGGATTACATTTTCAAATTAAAATGATGTTCCAGGATCAACATAGATGTTAATGCAGGATCGCATTATACTTGGCAAAATCATGACATGTTTGCCTGCATGTCCATCACAGTCCCACCCTAGGCATAGGACACATCTGAAGACCACAAGAACCCTTTTGCTGGATTAAGCACATTCCCCTTAAACCCTGACCAGACATGTCTGGGCTGCTTTGCAGATGCTAGAAAATGAAAAAGAGCAAATCAAATCCTCCAAGTAACAAGCCTGAAATAATTGGGACAAAGGGGGAAGGCTATCATATTCTGCAATTGGTTTTCTGTGAAAATAAATGACGTAGGTGCCATAGCAACATACACAACATTTTTTGGCCCACTTTAACAAACAGCACTCTGTCTGTGAGGGCAACTGCAGAAAGTGTTCTCAGAAAGAGTGCACTCACTGTTGTGTAAAAGTTGAGGGCACTAGTTCATCAAAGAAAATTTACCTTCCATCTAAGTTTAAACATGATCTTCACACAGAGATGGAAAGATGACCTTCTGAAAATGGGTTTTACTAGGCTATCCCTCGGTCTCTACATCATGTGTAACCACACAGCTGGGAAAAGAAAGGGGGAAATGGAAGCGCTCTCGCCGAGTTTGGAATCACTGAGTCATTCACTTGATTGCAGGTCTTGCAGTAAACAGCAACTAGCCACTGTAGCATAGCACATTTCAGCATGGTTCTTCTGACAACAGGATACACATTACACTGCACTGTAGCTGATCTCTGGACACACCTTCTATTCAAGGCTATTGTGCTTTAAATAATAGCTTTTGGCAAAGCTTCAAAACAAGCCTCCCCTATTGAATCTCTCTGGAGCTCTCTAGCTCTCTCTTAGTTTTGAGCTCCTGTTGCTTCTTTTTCTCTGAAATATAGCTGTGGCTGAAATTCTAGCTGGGCGTTCAAGAGGTTAATACTTCTGAGTACAGAATTTGCAAGGACTTCCATGGAGTTCTCCTTGCAGGTGTTCTAATGTTCACAAATAAAGGCATTGGTGGGACTAGGTTTGGCAGTCCCTGAAAACCCCCAAAGGAATAGTCATTAGAGATAATAGGCAACCATGTAATTCTTGCTTCCATTCTGCCACACCCCAAAATGACCTTAAGTGACATCACACTCCCTTAACCATTGCATTCATCTTTACACTCTGAACTTTGACCCTTCTACCATGCTTCTTAAATGGACCCACCCTTAGGGTGTCTTGTGATCCATTCTTTGAGATAATTAAGTCAAATGGCATTTCTACTTATCTGTGTAAGACGGTAATGTTCCTTATTGTTAACAGAGTTGGAGACAGGTAAACTTGGTTCAGTGTGCATCGACACGCAACAGTGAACACACACAGTGCAATCATTCAGAGTCCTCACCTGAGCAGATCACAATACCCATTGCTTAGAGCCCCCCAGCCTCCCCCCACTACTACATACACGTTGTTATTGCTAGTTTACAAGGACTCTCTTTAGGCATAAAATGTTTTTTACTGTAAAAACTGCTTATTATAAGGCCCTACCCCACCCTGCCTCTAAACCCAACCCTTACAGGAAACTTGTGGCAAATTTTGACCCAGTTAAGTATGATTTTTAAGTGTTAAGGACACAAGGCATGTCCTCATAAATCACCTAAATGTTGAAATACCTAGGTCATACCCATGCCATCAAAATTCTGTCCTTGTAAATCACTGAAACCAGAACACCACACACTGGACGTTTACCTGGAAGATGAGTACTTTGAAGTTGTTCCTCTTGATCAGGTGAGCATGGTTGGCTTCCAATTTCTTCACCTGGACGGCCTGCCTATCCATCTTGTCCTTGACCTCCTTCATGTGGACACTGACTTTGCGGCTCTTCTCCAGGAGTTTGCTGACCGTGTTGGAGGTGGAAGTGTGACTCTTGGAGAGCTTCGTCATGTCGTTCTGGATGCCCCTCACTGCCCCCTCTATTTCAACCTGTCTCATCTCCATCTTATGCTGGTTCTCTTGCACCGTGTCCAGCATGTTCACCAGCTTATCTAGAAGTGTCAGGACAGTGATGGCGTTCACTTGACCTGTGGGCGAAGCTCCGTCTCTGGGGAGAGTTCCTGTGGTGCCTCCAGCCAAAGGTCCAGGACTGCTGGGTTCTCCAGCAGATGCGTTGGTAGCACCAGTGCCCAACTGGGAGAGGCTATGGGTGGGTGAAGACTGAGTAGGGCTGGGGCTTGGCACCACCAGCTCCTGGTTCTCATGCGTGCTCACCATGCTGCTCCTCTCTGCCTGCACTGCATCTTCTCCCATTCTGAAGCTGTTTTATTTGGTCTTGTCTAACTTTATTTAGGAAAACAGTTTAGTTCTTCACCTTTTAAGTGATCTGGTCTTGCTGTGTCGAGTTCCTCCTCCAGTTGATTTTCACTCCTCCACGTTCTTACAACTTAATTCTTGTTTACAGGCTTGGGAAGAACTTTTCAGCTTCCAGGTTCAGCGTTCCCACCCCTTTTTTTGAAGATAGCCACACTCTCACTGTTTCCCGTCTCTCCCTCCCTCTCTGGTGCAATTGGAAGAGCTGCGCAGAGGCTTCCCCACAGCTTAAAAAGCCCATCCACACCCTATGAGGGTGGAGCTTGGTTGCCATGGCAGTTAACCCGGCCCATTGGTGAGGGAGTTATGTGTTTGCATGTGTCAAGTGCGACTATGTGGGTGTGTATACGGTGGAACATGAGCAACTCTCTCCACATGTAGTACCTCCCCTAACCCTCTCCCTCTCTCTCTTTCTGGCTGTCCAGGGTTTGTTCTGTTTATATTGAAAAGAGCAATAGTATATTAAGAGTAATGTTTGAAGAATGAGCTCATCTCTGCCAGAGAAATAAAGTTGGGGGAGTTAAAGATACAGAAAGGAAGATAGAACAAAAGTGTGTGTTTGTCCCTTTGAACAAAGATTTGCTAAGCAAGTTTTCTATTCGGGTAGATATGCACAAGAATGTGTTTGCCTGTGTTTATTTTGTAGGAGCTCTTTGTAGAGTTGTAGCCGTACTAAGTTTATTCTGGAAAAAAAATGTCACACAAACCGTTCTCAAGGCTTGTGAGTGGAGTCATTTTTCCTGCCTGCAGCTGTAGCAGGAGCATGGCGAAACTCAACAGCGCAACTGGAAAACTCTGCGTTTGAGTTTCACTATGCAGGGAAACCGTGTGAACAATAACACTTTGTCACTTTCAGCATGAAAGCATCAATTCTTAAAATAAAATGTGAACATGGCAAAATCGTAAAAACATAACACAGAACTCCATCTAACTACTTCTCCTAATTTTTTGGGTGTTTGCCTCTTGTACACGCAAACACAATGTCTTAATTGCTCCAGTTTCCTGCTTTTTGTATTGTTGTACATGTCTCCATTATGTCATCTTCCCCCCTTTTCCTTTGGAGGGTGATGGCAATGGAAACATGGATTTCTGAGAGCGGAAAAGAGTCTGTTCATGGTCCCCTTAACCTCTGACCTCTATTTTGGGGTTATTTTACATGCTTTGAGAGATTACATAACCTTTAATCACAGCATCCAAGTATGAATTTTGGCACAAATCCACTTCAGATGTTCTAACTGCAAAGCAGTTCATAGACGTGTGTGTGCTTGTAGTGCCAGGCTTATGCAGTAGTAAATAATATGGTACCTTTGGAACATTTCCTTAATTAGCAAATAGCAGTTCAACATGCAGTAAAATGACAGAGGCAGTAAGAGAGTTCTTCTGCATATTAGCATTATGTTTAAAGAAAGGTGGAGATTTCTGCCTTATCAAGTTTTATCTCCATTGTTTTCATTCCGGGGAACATCGCATCCTGATCTCTTGTTTTCCATGGGAATCTCACAAAAGGCTTGAAGGTCTATGGCTCAGATTGCAATTTTTTTTTTAAAGAAATGGCTCATCGCCCCCTGGAGAAAACAGTATGTAATTACAACATCAGATCACAAGTGCAACACACAAACAAGACCAGATTGTCTGGAATAGCACTGCTGCTTCCTTGGAAACTCCTTACAGTGAAGTGACACAAGGTCAACGTATGGGAGTCAACAACACCTCTTTTATTCAGTGATAGTCAAAGAGTATTTGTGTGTTCTTAAAGTATTTAGGAATATACTTTTAAACGATCTGATCTGAAGTTACTCAGCATTTATGTGAAAAATAGTGGACGGCGTAGGAAATAAAAGGGTTGTTCACCAAAAAAATGAAATGATTTACTCTATTGCTCATCCAGCACTTGTACCACATACTGTATTTGAGATTCTTTCTTCTGCTGAACACTAAAGAAGACATTTTGAGCAATGTTGCACAGTAGCCGTTTAACCTGCATAGTATTTTTTACTGCTATGGAGTTCAGTGATTTGCGGGTTTAACATTCTTCAAAAAATCAATTTTGTGGAAAAAAAATATAATAAAATAAACTTTTGGAATTACTGGTTTTTACATATAACAACTGAAAGTGTTTTTGACAATATTGCAAGTTCACTAAAAGCTGGCTGGAATTATTAGATAAATCTTAAGAATTATTTTTAACATAAATATTTATTAATATAACTTCTTGTACTATACTAACAGTAGTCTATAGGCCTATTCCTTTTAGTAAAAAAGTATTAGATTTATAGTTGTGCATTTTAACTTCTTATTAGGGGTGTAACGATACACCAAACGCACGGTTTGGTTCGGTTCACGGTTTTGGAGCCACGGTTCGGTTCGGTTTCTGTTTGCTGTGGGGTTAGGGTTGATGTCATCTTAACAGTAATGCTAAGGAACAATAGATTCACTTAATAACAAGAACAACTAAACTTTTTCTTTATTAATTTTGCCATCACATTTTAGTACAGTCAGGATACCAGAGTAAACAACAAAAATGAAATAAATACCTCCAATATAGAGTAGTCAGAAAAAACTATTCTCTTTAGTGCAGCCATCTTAAGAAAGTAAACTCAAATTAAATAAATAACTGCAGTGTTGACTATAGTGAAAGATAAACAGGCTTGTCCTTTCTAAGGACATTTGGAATATTCAATTAAGTTTTAAGTTCTTCTTTAAAAACACCATAATGTCCACATTCTCAGGTGAGGGGCTTGATTTCTGTGCAGACACAGACAAAGTGATGCTCATTTTAGTTATCATTTAGATAGGTTTCCGTTTAAATTAATGAAAAAATAATATACATATAATGTGCTTGTAAAGTGTTTTTTACATGACCTATTCACCAGTAAAATACATTGCAGTTTTGTCTGAAACTAATGTTAGGGTTGTAGCCGTATATTAGTTGTATTTTTGCCTCTCTCTCTCTCTCTCTCTCTCTCGCTCTCCATGCCTGTCATTTCTGTATGTCCGCCTTCACGACAACTAATTGGTCAGGAGAACGATCTATCATTACTGGGCGACTTGGCGCGGGAATATAAAAATGACGTCAGGAAAAGCGGAGGAGAGCGCATCTTCCTTTGATCTCGTTTTTCGTGTATTTTGCTTACATGATTATGAATTTCGTTGTTTTTGCTTAACTTTCGTTTGGGCAAAATTATTTTGCATTAGTTTTGCCCACTTTGAGAAATTTTGTGATTTTTGTACACTTTTATTTCGATTGATTTGTTTGTTGCTTTTTTGTTCAGCTCTTTCTCGTCATATTGAGCTATACCTCCTCAAGTTCACTCTTTTCTCAGAGTAAGGTGGATAGGGAAGATGTCTTACGACTTTGCAAACACGTAGAAAATGTATTGTTAAAGACATCAGGTAAGAGGTGAACGTCATCATTGTATTTATTTTATTCTACAGTTCAGTATAGGGAAGAATAAGGCGCACGGCGCTGAAAACCTTTTTTTCTTTTCATCAGTTTCTAGCGAGGTAAGGGGTTAAATCCCTTTTGTTGGCAGTTCTGTTGTCAGTGTCTTTTGCGTACACCCTCACATTGTGAAATTTACCACATTTTTTAAATGTTATTCCTTATTAAGTTTCGTGAAACAGTTAGTTACGACGTGCGCTTTGTCTACGACACGAATTCCATTCCTGTACTCCACTGGAAAACCAAAATGTTCCCAAACAGGAGACTTAAATGTATTTGGGGGATCTGCAATCTCAATATATGCGAAGCAGCCGTCCTGCATATACAGTAGTAATGGAGTGTGATCGCTCACTCAAGTCACATGACATGACATGCACTTGGAAAATACTATTCTAAATTCTAAAACATTAGAATATAATATTTAGAACAAAAGCTCATCATTACTAATACAATTTAATCAAATGTGATAAAATAAAGATGTTTTGGTTCAATTAGAGACAAGTGACGTCAACCTTAACAGTGGGCAGCAGGGGGCGTGACAGTATCGCGGTCCGCCACGAGAGTTTTGCGATGCGTATCGTGGTTGGTGTATCGCGATATTTCGGTTCGGTTTGTAGTATCGTTACACCCCTACTTCTTATGCATGAAATATGCGCCCCAAACTTTTTTTCTTGATTTGAGACATGTTGAATTCTTTTTTCATCATTTGCAATGTTTCCAAATTGCATTGTTTGTATTTTTTATTACCAATTTTTATATCTGTGTTATATTATTTTCTGTGGCGGTTCATTCCACTGTGGCGACCCCTGATAAATAAGGGACTAAGCCCAAGTAAAATGAAAGTATGAATTATTTTCTGTAAAGCTGCTTCTGACCATGACATGTTCACACCTAAATGGTTATAAGATACATGTTAAAGGTATTATATGTAGCATCCTTAATTTATTCTCTTAGGTAAGGCGAGATCTTCTCTTAAGGTTCATATTTAGAGGGAAAATGTGCTTAATGCATTATAAATCTTGAAGCATTGGAATCGGTACTTTAAATCACCCGATCACCATGACAAGAAAACGTACTCCGTATCGGCTGCAAAAATCCTGATCGGAGCATCCCTAATGGCAGTTTATTACAAGGTTTTTGTAGTGTAATGTACAACACCAACCCAGACAATTTATCACTTTAAAGTTAAACTATTAAAATATTCATAAAAGTTACTTTTTCCAACTTTTCAAGGTTAAAAGTTGTTGGAAGAAAGATTGAGGTCCCATAATGTGATTCAAAAGCATAAATAAAGAGGAAAAAATAAAAACATAATTCACAAAATATGAAAAATTGCAAATTTCCGAATATTTTTACAGTGTATATATGGTGTTTATAGTTTACACTACATAGTTTTTACAAAATTTGTGAAGAATTAACTTAAGTAGTGCATCTACACTACCTAACAAAAGTCTTGTCGCCTATCCAAGTTTAAAAAAAAAACAACAAATAATAACTTGACTTCTAGTTGATCATTTGATATTAGAAGTGGCTCATATGAAAGGCAAAGGCAAAGATTTCGCTTATTTTACCTAAATAAAATATGATCATGTGTTGATTTTTAATGATTTAATTAGGACAGTAAGGTCTGAATTTGCTTAGACAAAAGTCTTGTCACTTTACAGAACTAATGTACAGTATAGAATGTAAAGTCATGGTGCAGTGGAAAAAGAATTAATATTGTGTATGACTCCCATGAGCTTGGAGGACTGCATCCATACATCTCTGCAATGACTCAAATAGCTTATTAATAAAGTCATCTGGAATGGCAAAGAAAGCGTTCTTGCAGGACTCCTAGAGTTCATCAAGATTCTTTGGAATCATCTTCAATGCCTCCTCCTTCATCTTACCCCAGACATGCTCAATAATGTTCATGTCTGGTGACTGGGCTGGCCAGTCCTGGAGCACCTTGACCTTCTTTGCTTTCAAAAACTCTGATATGGAGGTTGAAGTATGGGAAGGAGCGCTATCCTGCTGAAGAATTTGCCCTCTCCTGTGGTTTGTAATGTAATGGGCAGCACAAATGTCTTGATACCTCAGGCTGTTGATGTTGCCATCCACTCTGCAGGTCTCTCGCACGCCCTCATACTGAATGTAACCTCATACTATGATTTTTTTCCTTCACCAAACTTGACTGATTTCTGTGAGAATCTTGGGTCCATGCTGGTTCCAATAGGTCTTCTGCAGTATTAGTGATGATTGAGATGCAGTTCAACAGATGATTAATCAGAAAAATCTACCTTCTGCCACTTTTCCAAATGATCAACTAGAAGTCAAGTTATTATTTGTTGCTCTTACAACTGGGATCGACGACAAGACTTTTGTCAGGTAGTGTATGAAAAATAATATATTTAATGTAATGAAGCACACAGATACAACAAAGTGCCACTTTAAACCCCTCAGCTATTATTTTTTTTATTCTTTCTCACTTTTTTGAACAAGTCCTCTGTGTAATGTCAATATCTGCATTATTGATCATAAAATGCCTTTGCTCTGTTTGCCTTGGATTCTTTCATTATTAATAACTTTCTTTCCTCTCTTTCACGTTTCCCTCCCATATTTTTGCAGTCTTTCTAACCTTGACCCCTGTGATCTCTTTTTTTTTCAGTTTTTCGTCTTTGAAGACCGAACCTACACATCTTATATTAACCCTAGAAGCGGTGAATCACTCACCCTGCTGCTTCTGTCTGCACAGCATCTGCGGTGCTTGTTATTGAGATTCCCTGCTGACAGCTGGGCTCTGGAAAACCTACGGAGGAGAAGGAATCCTGGCGTTCCTGGCACTGTCATGTGGGAGGAAGGTGGGAATCAGTACTTAGAGCAAGTCATGAGAATAATTTATTTCCTTACAACTTCAAACTCCCCTCAAACATTCATCACTACACACATACACACATACAGCTCTGGTGTGGATTATTCATACCTGTGAGAGAAAATCACATTTAGAAGCCAGGCTTATTTATAAGGATTCACACTCCTTCACTGATATAAATTAGCTCATTATATAAAGCTCTTTTTGTGCTTTTGATGAGAATAGAAGTCTGCAAAAATACTTACTATTTTAACTTCTCCAACTTCATCACATTTGAATAAATATCAAACAAAGTTTCTTTTGTTTCAAGTAAACTTTTTTAGACTAAATAAGTTAGGTTTTAAATGATAAAGCTTATTATGTTTCTTCAAAATCTGTGCAAAATTAACTTCACAATTATTGCCGTTCAAAAAACAAATTTGAAGCTATTTTTTTAAATATATACCAAAATATGCTGAATATCTAAACTTAGTACCAATTAGAATTTAACATTTTAGTTTATATTAAATTGTGACTAAAGTGAAAGGTTAATTTAGTCTTTGCTAATCCACATAACCAACCAAATTCAACTTTGATTTTCTCATCTTTGAATTCATAATTTAAAGCAGCATCAGATTTTACAAATCTTCAGCATCGTTAGAAAACAAATAAAGACATTTTTTAATGAAATCCAAGACATTTTGTGCCTCAACTGAAAGTCTTTTCAGCCAAAAATGTTCATACCCCCCCAAGTCTTCAGGGGACTTGTTATTATTTTATATGATGTACAGCAAGTAGACATGAAGCACTCAGTCATGTTTACATTATTTTGTAAATTGATTTTCACTTTAATGGAAATATATATAACAAATTCGATTAATGTAACCATTTAGCAGAAAACAGCTTAGATTTTAGGCCTAGGGTTTCGCCATCTTGGAATGTAGCTGTGTCTGACGTTGCGGGGTTGGTTCCGTTCCTTCAGCTGTACAGATACAGTGGAAGCAAAGGACTGAACACGGAGACTGTAAAGCCTAATTTAACCCAGTGCTTGAAGTTGTGGATGTGGAGCTGGTGCAAATACAAGCATCAGATGTGTGTCTAATATAAAAATGTATGTGTTTATATCTCTGTATTGTGCTGCCTGACTGCCTGTCTGGGTTTTAACCATGGTTTCAACCAGGTCCGGTGCTGACGTAATGGGGTGGGTACTTTCACTTTTCACTGCTACAGCCTCTCACCTCTTTTCGTGTTCAAACCAAACTAAGATCAGCACGGTTTTTGACATGGCAGCTTTTTACTTCCTTCTTACATGTTGAGAGATTGATTTGATAAGAGAATATGTTTTGACATAATCCACACAGATGTGACTTAGTAAAGCGTGAAGTCATGCATCATTTTAATTGTTGCATTAGTCTGAATGTAAATCCCCTCGTCAGGCAGCACTGGAGCAGCATGAGAGAGTGGACCAAAGCGCATCAAAAGAAAGGTATTAACAAAAGAAAAATACACAACTTAAGACACGACTTAAATGCTTGTATTTGTTGTATTTGCACTAGCTCTGCGATGCACGTCCACAACTTCATTGGGTTAAATTAGGCTGTTCAGTCTGTAGTACCATGTAGTTGAAACCCATACAGGTGGTCAGGCAGCGTAATACAGAGTGTACCAAAGCGCATCAAGTGATCGGTAATTAAAAGGGGAAAAAAGAAAAATTTAATAAATATATACATTTTTATATTAGACACACATCTGATGCTTTTATTTGCACAAGCTCCATGTCCACAACTTCACGCATTAGGTTAAATTAGGCTTTACAGTCTCCGTGTTCAGTCCTTTACTTCCACTGTATCTGTACAGCTGAGGGAACAGAACCAACCCCGTGATGTCAGACACAGCGACATTCCAAGATCGCGGCACCCTAGGTCTAAAAGATATAGTAAAACATGCCGTTTTCTTCTAAATGATTACATTAATCGAGTTTGTTATATATATTTTCATTAAAGTGGAATCCAATGTACAAAATAAGGTAAACTTGACCGCGTGCTTCATTTCCCCTTGACTGAGACTTTCATTCCCACTAAAAAAATTAAATCATCAAATAAAGTTTGTGTCATTCAATTTTGGCCACAGAAGTTCAAGCATGTTAGCTTTATTCCTGAGAACCAATGCGGCTCTTTCTTGTATCACTCCAGCACTGCTTTTGCCTATCAAGAAAATAATGGATTTAATGGAGCTCTCCATTCATGTATATATCTGATTGGACAGAAATCTAATGAGAAGCTAAAGTACAGAGTGATGTCATTAGAATTGTTGAGCCATATAAGCAGAAGTGCATATATTTTCAAACATTTTGTTATTTTATCTACTAACTAGCTAACATTTTTTTCTTATAAAACAAATATTTATTTTATTTTTAAAAAAAATCATGGGAATGTTAAAAAATGATCTCTACTTTTCTCCATTGTTTTTCCTAGTAAATGTTAATGACAGACATGTTCAACCACTTTATTCCCACTCTGCTGTGTGTTGTTTATGCTTGTAAATCTGCTTCGCCAAGCACTCTCCTATTACCATGTCCATGCATTTTAAGAATCGTTGGGCTTGATATTTTTATCTGTTTTACAAAGTGAGAAAAGTCAGCTGTTAATGCGTTTAAAATGTTTTTGCTCTGCGGTGGCCAAGGAGGCAGTAAAATGTCCTTTTTCAAAAATGTTAGAACAGCTAAGGTCAACTTTTTTGATCCACCTTTAAAAATATATATTTTTTGATTGGCTACAGAATGAACAATGTTGTTCAATGACTTTCTTATTTAACATAATAATTAGCCTTTAAAATTGCACTACAAGATGAATCATAATAACCGTTTCACCGTTAACAGAAAGGATGTGTTTTTAACCGATTCATGGTATCAGTTAAACGATTCAAATATAATTTATTTTGAATTGGCTGTATAAATGTGCAATACATGTTTGTTAATTCGCGGGATAGTAACAAGTAGGGTTGCACGGTTTACCGGTACTATGGTAGTATCGCGATACTATGGCTCCGGTGCCACTGTAGTTTGTAAATAATAGTATCGTCATTAACGATCTATCTACTATACGTATACTGTTGCATGTGGAAAAGTCACTAAAATGCTCACACGTTTGTGCAACCAGAGACCATTTTATTTTAATAGTCTGTGAAGCCCTTTTAAGGCTGCAAGTTTTCTGATGTTTTCTGACGTTCGCACACCTGAATCGGTTCCTTGTTGTTCTTGATTTAGTATATGATTTAGTAGCTACAACAACTGCGACAATCTCTTAAAAAGTGACACACTCACAAAGTGAAAATTTGAATTACTTTGGATTGTTATCTGATTAGACTGAAAAAAAAACAAAAAATAATAGATGACAAACCCAAAATAGCAACAGGAAATATTGAAACTATTTTTGACCACTTTAAATAGCTTAATTTTCTTGGAAAAATGTTCTTTTTGTAACTAATTTTGTTTGGTATCATTTGTATCTTTATTTTAATATATTTTTTGTTGGTCAGTTTTCTACAAAATAAACAAAAATAACTAATACATTTTAGGTGAAGTGACGTGCAAATAACACTTTTTTTTTCAATAATAAGGGAATTATGAATTAAATTCAAGTGGACCTATTATAACATATATAGTATTCCTGACAATTTTCTTTATAATTTGAGTTATGAATTACAGTATCGCAATACTATTTGGTATTGTGTTACTTTAACTGGTATAGTATCGTAAGATGAATTAATGGTATTGCGACAACCTAGTGCGACCACACGTGCCTACAGACATATTTTATATTATATTTATATCTATATATATATTAAAGAAGAATATTGCTAGTCACAGTTTGACACAGGCGAGTTGATGCTAAACTAGCGCTGATGCTGATCGCCTCTGTCTTGGATCTGCTTCATAAATACTTGTGTTTATATGCGCAATTGGAGAAAGAAGCCCCAAAATAAAAGTTCCTGAAATGTGCGCTGCTTTGGAAACAAGCCAGCCACAAACACAACAAATATGCAATAGTTGTGATGATTTAGTGTACAACCCACAAACTAACCTTTTATCCATTTGGAAAATTACAGCTATTAATAGTTCTTTATAAAATGTCCATTTTTAAAGTAGCCTACATAATCTACGAATCAAACAATCCAAAGATTTTCTTTAATTTTTTTTTTTTTTTTTGCATAATGATAACTCCTCACCAAATTGATGCTTATAAAACATGTATGCAAATTAATGCAATATCATATGTAAACAACAAAATTGTTATATGCAATAGTAGCCTATACTTTATACAAAAAGTCAACATATGAGCCTCGTCATTGTTTTTCATCACACGCAGTGCACGCACATGAACCGCGAGTGAGAGAGGAAATAAAAGCACACAAGCTCTAAGGTAAAACCAGATGCTCAAGACATAATCTTTAAAATAATGACTTCTATTAAAAGGTTGACCAAGGTTTGTGATATAAGAATAACAGCAGAGCATTAATTAAATGCATATTTTCTGTGGAGCGATCGATTTGAGGTAGCCTGTTATTTTTATTTGACGGAAGAAAAAAACCATATGATTGGAAAAAATCTTTTTTTTAATGCATGAAGATGTTCTGTTAAAATTTTCGCATGTTAAAAATAATTCAATAATAATTTAATACTACTCTGACCGGTTAACGGTTAATATTGGGTTAATGAGCGGCTGTTGTCAGTTGGCAAAATTAACCAAAATGATCATCCCTACTAGTATCTTCCAACATAACTAATAAAATATTATGTACTGTTACCATGGCAAAGACAAGATCAATTGGTTATTTGACTTTGTTTAAATGTATCAAAAAAACCATTAGATTTTTTTTATTTAAAGGAGGGCTAAATAGTTTTGTCTTAAACTGTATATCTATCTTAGAGAGATAATGACATAATTTACATTCTTGCTTGTATTTATAATTTTTTAATGATCTTATCATGCAAAGCTAACATAGACAACAGGGAAATAATTGTTATATTATTGTACTATTATATACTATTACAAACATTTACCCCCATTCCATTTTTTTAAATTAGCTTAATATTATTTAATGCAATTTATTAGTGCACAATGATTTTTTTTTTTACTTGGCAGAATTCCCCAAAAATCTAAAAACAAAACAAACAAAAAACAAATCACAGTTCTTACATAGAAGCAATGCCCTTTCATATATTTTTCTAAGATTAAAGTGCTAGGCAAAGATTAATCACAATTCAATCACATTCGTAAAAAGAATTTGTTTTGACATGTATATGTGTGTGTGTGTGTATTATATATATTTATTATGCATATGTGATACACACACATACAGTGCTCAGCATAATTGAGTACACCCCATTTTGAAAATGAATATTTTTATGAATTCCTCAATGAATAGGCAATGCATTTTGGTGCATTTAAACAAAACAAATATATTTATTAAAATAATATTTTAGTTTCTTGATTTATTTTCAATTTTTTAGAATTTGTATTTAATATGTTTCTATAACATACATTTGGGTGTACTAGTTATTGGACCATTATCGTAGATTATTTTGTTAGATAAGCTCCAGATTTGGCTTCAGTACTGACTAATGTACTGTTTATGCACAAATATAATATTTTATAGCTTCCTATTAAAAATATGAATTTAAAAGAAATTTGTGAGAGGTGTACTTATATATGCTGAGCACTGCACATAAACTATACAAAACTATTGTAGATTAATACATAGAATTAAAATATAATTTAAATTTATACATAATTTGTCATATACATATTTTAACTAAATATAAACAAACATTTTTTCAAATATACGCATGCATGAGTGAATTTATATATGTGTGTATGCTGTGCATGTTTATTTATTAAAAATGTATTCATTATATCAAAGCAAACTTTTATTTTGGATGCGATTTAATTGCGATTAATCTTTGGCCAGCAGTAATTAAAAGTCTTACAGGCATAAAGTCATACACATAAATGACCCATATGAGACACTCCCTTGATTCAACACTGCCATCCAGTGGTCATTGATCATAACAACAACAACGAGAATATTAATAATAATCCTAAAACTCTGACATATTCCCTTTCATGCATCATTTGTAGTTTTATATATCTAAGCTTCCTCTTACACACATACACTCACGCCATTCTGTCTCCCAAGGACTGCTGGATCCGATTCCGCAAGCTAACTTGGGTCACAGAGGGTATTGGTATCAGTACAACGCACACACACATACGCGCACACACAGTACTTGTTGGCGGTGATTGTATTTGACAGCTCCGAGGCGTAGGAGAGAGCCGGACTGAGGTTGTGACAGCCTCTCTGCTGTCGGATCTTGTGGCAGCATTGATTGCTGGGTAATGGGTGCGGCTCACAGCCATCGACCGGCTGCTGGGCTTCATCCGCCTACAACTCCCTTTGGGCCGAAGGAGGCAGACAGACAGACTTTGCTTTCCTGCTTGTGTCAGATTGTGCTAAGAGAAAACAAGGTGACGAGAAAGGATGCATCTCAGTCCTAAAGCTAATCAGCAGAGAAGTGGCTGCTCCTAAATCTGTTGTAGTATTGATATTTTTGACAAGTGACAAAAACCTTCAAGCATGGAAGGTTAAACTAATTTGTGGGGCGAAGTGCTGCAGGAAGGTTAAGGACGTTTTAGGAAAACTTTTGCTGAAGAGATCCTGGTCATTTACTTGTTTTGGATCAGCGTTCTTTAAAAACTTGTTGCTGTTGGGAATGTTTTCATCCACTCTGGGCAGATTTTTAGTCTTAATTTGGTCACAATTTTCTTTGTGTTTTAGCAAATGGAATGCTTTTTGGTGATCAATCTTATTTTGACACAGATTTTTGGGAAATACTTTGAAAAATTTGTAAAAATTGAACAGGACTCTCTGGGCAAATGTACTACTTTGTTACGGTCCGTGGGAGTTTGTATTTTGTATTTCGTTCTCCCTCTCTGTTTTTTCTTGTCTCCCCTCGCTCTCTCTCTCCTTGCCTGTCATTCGCTCTTTGTCTCGCCCTATCACCTTTTGTTCCGCTAGTTTATGATTATGTTTTGTTCTGTTCCGTGTCTCTGAATTGTTTTACATCAATGTGATTTGATTCGATCTGGTTAAAGAGTATCATTCCTTTTTGGGGAAAAAGGAATAGGTTACTAAGTCGCGCGACATACATTTTTGCCCGTAGGTATTCATATTGTTCAGAAACACTAGGTAAGTGGGTGAGCGCCGCATTTTGTATTTTGGTTTATTATTTCAGGGAGTTTATGTTATTGTCGTCGCACACGCTGAAGATTTCGGTTTCTTTTTCATATTTTGATTTCCATGAGTAAGTTTAGAGGGGATCTTGTGTTCTAGTTTAGGTGGATTTTGGTTTTGTTCAGTTCTTTGCTTTGGCGCCGCTCTAGTTCCTTTTCCCCTAAAAACTTTTGGATTGATTTATAATAATTCTGTTTATTAGTTTTTTTATATATATACATTGTACATAGCTCACACATGTGCCTCTCTTTTGTTGGCTATATCTCTTTACCTCATAGAGGAATAAACAAATTATTTGTTAACATTGTCTCCTTGTGTATTTTCCATCCATTCACTCTAGTAATGATTTCATTCATTCATTCATTTTCTGCCGCTTTTCCGGGGCCGGGTCGCGGGGGTAGCAGTCTTAGGAGAGAACCCCAGACTTCCCTCTCCCCAGACACTTCCTCCAGCTCCTCCGGGGGGATCCCGAGACGTTCCCAGGCCAGCTGAGAGACATAGTCCCTCCAGCGTGTCCTGGGTCTTCCCCGAGGCCTCCTCCCAGTGGGACATGCCTGGAACACCTCCCTAGGTAGGCGTCCAGGAGGCATCCGAAATAGATGCCCGAGCCACCTCAACTGACTTCTCTCGATGTGGAGGAGCAGCGGCTCTACTCCGAGCTCCTCTCGAGTGACAGAGCTCCTCACCCTATCCATAAGGGTGTGCCCTGCCACCCTTCGAAGGAAACTCATTTCGGCCGCTTGTATCCGAGATCTTGTCCTTTCGGTCATGACCCAAAGCTCATGACTATAGGTGAGAGTAGGAACGTAGATTGACCGGTAAATCGAAAGCTTTGCCTTTCGGCTTAGCTCCTTCTTCACCACGACGGACCGGTACATCGACCGCATTACTGCTGCCGCTGCACCAATCCGCCTGTCAATCTCACGTTCCATCCTTCCCTCACTCGTGATCAAAACCCCGAGATACTTGAACTCCTCCACCTGGGGTAAGGACCTTCCTCCAACCTGGAGATGGCAAACCACCTTTTTCCGGTGGAGCACCATGGCCTCGGACTTGGAGGTGCTGATTCTCATCCCAGCCGCGTCACACTCGGCAGCAAACCGTCCCAGTGCATGCTGAAGGTCCATGCTCGATGGAGCCAACAGAACAACATCGTCTGCGAATAACAGAGATGAAATCCTCTGGTCCCCAAACCGAACCCCCTCCAGCCCAAGGCTGCGCCTTGAAATTCTGTCCATAAAAATTATGAACAGAATTGGAGACAAGGGGCAGCCCTGCCGGAGTCCAACATGCACTGGAAACAAGTCTGACTTATTGCCGGCAATGCGAACCAGACTCCTACTCTGTTCATACAAGGACGAGACGGCCCTTAACAGAGCGCCTCTGACCCCATACTCCCCGAGCACCCTCCACAGAATGCCACGAGGGACACGGTCGAACACCTTCTCCAAGTCCACAAAACACATGTGGACTGGTTGGGCATACTCCCATGAACCCTCAAGCACCCTGGTGAGGGTATAGAGCTGGTCCAGTGTACCACGGCCCGGACGAAAGCCGCATTGTTCCTCCTGGATCCTAGGTTCAACCATTGGCCGGATCCTCCTCTCCAGTACCCTGGCATAGACTTTCCCCGGGAGGCTGAGGAGCGTGATCCCCCTATAGTTGGAGCACACCCTCCGGTCCCCCTTCTTAAAAATGGGAACCGCCACCCCAGTTGCCCAGTCCAGAGGCACTGTCCCCGACCTCCATGCGATGTTGTAGAGACGTGTCAGCCAAGACAGCCCCACAACATCCAGAGACCTAAGAAACACAGGGTGAATCTCATCCACCCCCGCTGCTTTGCCACTGCGGAGCTTGCAAACTACCTCAGTGACCTCAGCTTGGGTGATGGGTGAGTCCACCCCTGCATCCCCAGTCTCTGCTTCCTCAATGAAAGACATGTCGGTGGGGTTAAGGAGATCCTCAAAGTATTCCTTCCACCGTCCGACCACATCCCCAGTCGAGGTCAACAGCTCCCCACTTCCGCTGTAAACCAGTAATGATTTAATATTATAAATGTTGCGTTTATTCTCCCTAGACAACTTAATAAATCGTAACATACTTTTTTTGTGTGTGTGGCTGTTTTTGCCCCATAGACTTCCATTGTAATGACATTTAGTGATTACAAAGCCATGACACCATGCATTCTTGATTTTTGCTAGTTTTCCCTGTTTGGAAAATGTAATTTGGTCATTTTTACAGTTGATTAACAGATGCAGTGCAAAAAAAGCTTAGATTCTGGCTTTTATATGTGTGTGTGCATGTGTTTGTGTAAGAGAGACTTTTGCGCACTTACCTTGATGCAGTGCATTCGGAAAGTATTCCTATCGCTTCACTTTTTCCACATTTTTTTTTATGTTACAGCCTTATTTCAAAATAGAATAAATAATATTTATTTCCTCAAAATTCTACACACAATACCCCATAATGACAATGTAAAAAAAAAATATAATTTTTTTTAAATTGTTGCAAATGTATTAAAAATAAAAAACCTGAAAAATCACATGTACATAAGTATTCACAGCCTTTGCTCAATATTTTGTTGATGCACCTTTGGCAGCAATTACAGCCTCAAGTCCTTTTGAATATGATGCTACAGGCTTGGCACACCTGTCTTTGGGAATTTTTCCTCTTTGCAGTACCTCTCAAGCTCTATCAGGTTGGATGGGCAGCGACAGTGTACAGCCAATTTCAGATCTTTTCAGAGATGTTTAATACGATTTAGGTCTGGGCTCTGGCTGGGCCACTCAAGGACATTTACAGAGTTGTTGTGAAGCCACTCCATTGATATTTTGGCGGTGTGCTTTGGGTCATTGTCCTGCTGGAAGATGAACCGTCCCCCCAGTCTGAGGTCAAGAGCACTCTGAATCAGGCTTTCATTAAGGATGTCTCTGTACATTGCTTCATTCATCTTTCCCTCTATCCTGACTAGTCTTCCAGTTCCTGCTGCTAAAAAACATCCCCACGGCATGATGCTGCCACCACCATGCTTCACTGTACAGATGGTATTAGCCTGGTGATGAGCGGTGCCTGCTTTTCTGTAGGAATAAGATCAGATATAAATCGGATATGTGACAATGCGACTATTATGTAAACAGGCAGATCGGATTAATTGAGGCATTCCGTTTTGTAGGCCATTAAACTTGCAACAATGTGGTACTTCTCAGCGGTTTAATGACGTAGAAGGAAGAGCGTGTGTGTGCTCAGCCTAAAATTTCAGACCCACTGCTCCTCATTAAAGCCTGCCACAATTTGCTTCCACCAGACCTAAGATCTCTCTCGTACCCACACATTCTTCTAAATGGTGGAGAACAGGCTTAAGGTCCTTTGCCAATCCTTCCCCTCTCTCTGCTCTCCTCACTTTCCTTTCTGTAATCTCCACTGTCTTCTCCATTTAAAGGTGAAAACTCAGAAAAGAAATTAATGAATGCTATTCAAAAAATATTTGGATAGAATTTTAACAAATAAAACCATTATAATGTGTAGCCTGTTTTGTTTTTGCACCTCAGAAATCAAAGACATACACAAAGTTGCACCAATCACATGATATAAATTATTTATTTACATTACAGCGAATAAAAACAAAGAAAAAAAACATCAAGTATGTTAACCTATTGGAAATATATAATACATAACCAAAGAGAGCCCCGGAAGGCTTGTTTCTTCTATGACAACAAATACAAGGCAACATGTGGCACACATCTCTAGTCATTCATCCATTCATCAATCCATCCATCCATCCATCCGTCCACAAGCACTCCTCTCCTCCAGACTGTTGTGACCCCAGGGAAGAGCTATTTTGGCAGTACCCTGACATGTTGACGAAACTGACTGCCTGTTGTCTTTCCCACCGAGTCTCACTCAAGCCTGCAGGCCAGGTGGAAAAACCACCGCAGGCCCGTCCCGTGTGGCCCATCCCCTGCTTGCGTCCGTTGGGATTTAAGGGACGATCAGCACGCTGCCAGGAGTCCTGCCTCTGTTCTTAACACACCCAGCATCACCTGTCTGGAGGGGTGTGTGATCCCACAATTCCCTGGGGCCTTTCTCTGCTGTCTTTTAGCACATGTCACTCGAAGTTTAAGGTTCGTCAGATGAGTCTGGTGGAGGCCCGCAGGGTGTTTTCAGAGTTGAAATGTGGAACGTTTTGTTTCTGCCGTGCTATCCGATTCCCACGTGGACACCTTCTGTAAACAAACACACAGACACACACAGGATGCTTTTATTTTCCTCACAGTACTCATTCATTCATTTTCTTTTTGGCTCAGTCCCTTTATTAATCCGGGGTCCAATCCAATTTATCCAGCACGTTTTTATGCAGCGAATGCCCTTCCAGCCACAACCCATCTCTGGGAAATCCTCACAGTACTATATTATTTAATTAAAACTGTCCAAATGATGCTGTTTAATCCTTGTAGTTCATGTATAAGATCTGTTACAAAGCTACAAAAGGATTTATTGTATATTATAAGATGCACATCAATCCAGTCCAGATATTACCGCAGATGTCTAAGTCACAATTTGAAGTATTAGCATAAACCACCCAAAGGTATGCAAATAACAAAGACAAGGCTTCAGTGGATTATAGTTTGTCCTCTATAAAATATGCTTTTGCATCTCCACAGTTTCAGTTTAAATAAAAAATGATGGCTGTGAAATGTTTTGCTCAAGATGCCAAGATTGCACAGTTTGTTCCAACTGATCTTTTTGATTATATGAATCTAACTGATATTGTAAAGCTGCTGCCATTATGAACTATTTAAGTTGCTTTAGAAGCCTTGAAAATTTTTAACTGGTGATTATGATACATCAAACAACCACTTGGAAGATTTTAGCTGCCCAATCAGAGCACACTGGGCTTTTGAAGAAGCAGAACCCAAGAGTGTTTCTGTCAGACTGGCAACAGAGGTGCTGCAACAATATAGCGCCTCCAGAATGTATTCACAATGCTTCACTTTTTCCACATTTTGTTTCCTCAACATTTTACAAATAAAATCCCATAAAGTAAAATTAGTTTGTTTGAAATGCTAATGAATTTATAAAAAAACATGATGAGCCTTTGCTCAATACATTATTGAAGCACCTTTTGCACAAGTTACACAATTTGGTTTAATAATGTATTATTATTATGATTATGATTTGTTATATTGATAGAATCACAAATGTTTTGGCTAAATTTTACAGTCACACAAAAAAGCACTGCAAACCTAGAACTTACTGTTTTAAATTACAGAAAAAATTCCAATTGGAGTTTAGATTTAGATATGTCAATTAGGAAAACATAATCAGATTAAATCGCACAATCACAAATCAATATTTGCCCCTAAAAGATTAAATTATTGATGCATTGCAAGTGCACTACAAATTAGTGATGGAGAGTTCGGATCATTTTACTGACTCGGACCTTTGAGTCTTGTTCAGTGAGGTCAATGAATCTTTTTTTCAAGTCATTTAATTTAATTTGTCTAAATACTATTAAAATGTTACGAGATGCTTTCAAACTCATCTACGTCTACACCAAACGTTGATCACATTACAAACAATTCATAACTAGAATGCTATAAGAAAGGGAAATAATAATTTATTGTTTACCTGCTCTTTTGTCTATGATTATGTCAACTCATCTCTTCTGAAGGTCTTAGACAGAAATTAAAGTGGTCCGTTCATGTCACATTGACAGTCTCGTGTAAGCTTAGCCAGTGGAAACAGTCTGAGCCGAAAGGAGCCATGATTAGTTCACCTTTCGAGTCTTCTGGTTTTTGAATCATTCGTTCATCATGTGATCACATGTAAAGAGAGATGACTCAATCCCGAGGAAGAAATGAACGGATCAAATCTTATTCCGGCTCTAAATGCATATAATTGGCTTCTGTCTTTCACGTGATGAACGAATGACTCAAACCAAGGACTCAAGAAATGAACGGATTAAATCTTTTTCCGGCTCTGACTGCATACGATTGGCTTCTGCCTTTCACGTGATGAACGAACAACTCAAAGACTTAAGACTCGAAAAAGGAACTAATCTTCTACTCCACCTGCACAAATGTGTCCATGCTCAAATGAACAATTCACTCCCTGAGAGGACTTCTCGTTCTCGAAAGATACAAAAAAGTTTTCAAAATGAATGAATCATTCAAGAACGACCCATTACAACTACAAATTTTATGTGCCACAAAGCAGTGCCACATTTATTTTTTAAGAGTAATCGATTTTGTAATTGAGTTGTCAATATGTGTATTAGACTGTATTAGACAAAACATGCAATTCTGAGTGTGCCTCGCACAGATAAGTGGGCTTGACAAACCACCTGTAGAAAACACACACTTTAACTGACACTTACACCAGTTTTGCACATTTGCACCAGACACTTTCTTACAATCACTCCACATCTCAAAAAATAACAACATTGTGCATTTACGAAGTGTTCTTGACACAGGTGAGTGGGCCTGACAAACCACCTGTAGAAACACTCTTCTCTATACAAAAAACAAAACAAAAAAAACACTCCCGCTTCCTTATGCTGTGTCCACACAAGACACGGAACGCACAAATAAATTGTGATATTTGCGTGTAAATAGACACGCGTCAAATCAAATCTGCTTCATTCGCTCGTCAAATCCGCTTTACAATAGACATGGATTCTCGTCATGGGTGGGGCTTCTGTCTGCCCGGTGACTCTTGCTTCATTGCTAAATGGCTAACATGGATTTTTTTTAAGAGAATAGCCGTGTTTATGTGCTGTGTTTAGGAAGGCTGATAAACAGCATCAGTTTGTTTGGAGACCACTAGATCAATTCAGAAGTGCACCCAGCTCGGTGAGTTCATAAAACCCTCCAGAAACCATTCCTGGATGATGGAGGCTTTCAGCAGTGCTTCAGACTGAGCCAAGCCCAGTTTGATGAACTGTTGTCGGGTGTCAGCAAGAGGATTTTCCCTCGGAACACCAACAACAGGCGCTAAGTCATAATCACTCCCCTACAAGAGCAAGTTCCTGATTGGTTAACGCTGTGTGAATGTCCGCTGAAGTTTTCCGCAGATTTTCCAACTCGAGCGATTTGCTTGAAACATGCGATATGCACGTTAAGCGTGTCAATTGCGCAAAACGTTCAACTCGCGCTGCTTCATTCGCACGAATCACATCATTCGTGCCGCCTCATTCCCGTTTGTCGCGCCGCAGGATATCTATTTGCATCTTTGCATTGACTTAACATGTAAATCACTCGCGCTTGACGCTTCATCCGCATCTGGTCTGGTGTGAATGTAGCTTTACTCTACCACTTAATTCACTGACCAAACCGGTCTTTTGTATGCTTGTGTCTATTGCTCCTCAATTGTAAAACACTTTGGACAAAAGCGTCTGCTAAATGACTAAATGTAAATTAGACTGAAATACATCGTTTAATTGTTGCTGCATATTTATTTATTTTTTTTATTTTTTAACAATATTTCTAGAACAGAATTTACACGCTAATCAGAGGACATAATAAAATGTGTAAAAAAAAAACTTAAATAGTAGTTCTATTATAATATGTATTGTACTACATTACTATTTTAAATCGCCGGTTCTAATTATTATGTATAAAATGCACGGATAGAGTGAGATGACGTGGGAGAGGGATGGGGATCAGATAGCGACAAACAGGCACTTGCTGTGGTTTAAATTGTCTCATTAACAGCTTCTCTCGTCGCCAGCAGCTCGGCAGGGGAAAGCGTCAAGCTCAGGGAATCTTTATTATATTTTTCCTCGTCGCTTTATTAAATGTCATGTTTTGCATAGGGCAGAATGCGCCGCTGGCTCTTAAATCGGCTTGGAGGCAGCAGGGTTCGCGAGGGACACTGATTCCTGACCAGACCAAAAGCTGTTCCCGTTTTAATTAGTTCCATCCTCGCGCTCCAAACACAGGCTTTTACACAGTGAAGGGAACCGTTAACTTACTGGCTGCACGGGCTGAGGAAACTAATCACCAACAGGTCTTAAAGCATTACTTTCTGCACTTAAAATTAACTTTTTCCCTTGCCAGCCAATGGCGAGAGAGAAGATTAACTGCCATAAATATTTCGTTGCAGCTGTGAAAGGGTTTGGTGCATTATTTTAATTAAAAAGTTTTAGATGTTTTCCCCCCTTGTGACACTCTGGGGCAGTTTCATACATGATAGAAGGCAAATCTTGATTTAGTTTTTTTCATATTTTTGTTCTGGCAAAGAATGTTTTACATTTTAGTTCACTGTTCAAAAAACCTTTAATGGCTTTATAATGTCTCATATTCACCAAGCTGCATTTAAATAATCAGAAATGCAAGAATATTGTAGTAGAAACAGTAATATTATGAAATATGATTACAATTTAAAGGTTTTCTCTTTAAAATATAATTGAAATCCATAATTATTAAGCAATAATTCTCAAGTCTTTAGTATAGGTTGTTTTTGATGTCACTGATGACGTGCGAAATTCAGATGGAAGGCAGGAAGTGATTCTTCTACATAGGAATCGCTGTCAGAACATCAAAATGTTTCTGTTTTAAGTTGTTTATAATTGTTTAAATCCAAAATAGATATAAAAAAGACCACTGCTGTAATAATAATGGCACAGTATCAATGGAATCACATTCAGAACAAATTGCGTGGCTAACTAAGATACACACATTAACAGCCAATCAAATAGTGCTCAAATGTTAGCAATAAATGGACTTTTTAAAAATTTCATTATCGATTAGTACCAAATTCCAGCATCGTAACAACCCAAGCTCCTTGTAGACTACTATTTACCACATTTTCACTCAAAAAATGGAAAAACCCAATTTAAAAATGAGTTTTAGTTTGTGTGATGCATTAATATATTTGGACATTCTGTTGTTTATTTGCACTTTTTTCCCCCCAAATAATATACAATTACCTTAAAAGATTTGAAGTCAGTGTAACATAAAAAAGACCACTGCTGTAATGATAATGGCACAGTATCAATGGAATCACATTCAGAACAAATTGCCTGGCTAACGAAGATGCACACATTGACAGCCAATCAAAATTTTAAAATTTCGGTATCGATTGGTACTGAATTCCAGCATCATGACAACCCAAGCTCCTTGTAGACTACTATTTACCACATTTTCACTCAAATAATGGAAAAACTCTGTTTTAAAAATGAGTTTTAGTTTGTATTCTTTAATATATTTAAACATTCTGTTGTGTTTATTTGCACTTTTTTCCCCCAAATAATATACAATTACCTTAAAAGATTCAGGGTCAGTGTGATATAAAAAAGACCATTGCTGTAATGATAATGGCATCAATGGAATCACATTCAGAACAAATTGCCTGGCTAAAGAAGATACACACATTGACAGCCAATCAAATATCGCTCAAATGTTAGCAGGAAATGGACGCTTTTAAAATTTCAGTATTGATTGGTACCGAATTTCAGTATTGTGACAACCCAAGGTGCACAATAGCAGTCTATTATTGATTACTAAATATTACTAACCATTGACCTACCATTTTTCCCCATTCATACTTCAGTTTCACTCCAATCTTTTTTTATGACAACACTTTAACCCAGTTGTTCACTCTCTGAAGTTGTAAAAGCAAAAGTTATCCCAAAAAAAGCTGTACTTTAAATCCTTGCGACCCACTTTCGCCGCATGTTCAGTCTGTTTGGCAAATCTTTGGCTGTCTTTAATCAATAAACCCTCTGCTTCAGAATCCTACAGGGCTACTTTTGGAGAGTTATATTAAATGGACTGTAGTCGAAGGCCATTTGTGCTGATTATATGAAAGCAAGTGGCAATTTCCCCCCGGGGACCAAACACTGAGGGCAACGGAGCTATTATGACATCATAGTCCATTCCACAGCTCCATTCGTCCCTGGGAGCCTCGTTACGGGACAAACCGACAATCAAAACACGACCGTTGCACATTGGAGGCCTCAGAAAGCATGCTTACAGGTGAAATGGAGGAAAAACAGACGAGCTGTAAACTTTTAAAAGGTCAAAGAGTCTGAATGAGCGATCATCAGAGTGTGCTTGATTTCCTTCCCCGCTTTTTATATTTACAATCACCCCCGAACCACTACTTTTGCTTCCTCCCTGACGCTCTCAAACTCTGCATGCAATGCGGTGACACAGAATCATTACAATCACCTAATCACTGCGCGCCCTTGCAGGAGTGTGTTTGATTAAACGTGTGCTTAAGTCGGAGCATCTCTGATTAGCTGGATGGAAAGACGACAAGAGTGAAAGAAAGATGCAGACAGACAGAGGAGAGACTGAGACAGGGATTCCGAAATTAAAGGGACGAAAGGGAGAGGAGAGGAGACAGATAAGAGGAAGACCTTCCCAAGTCAGTGCTGCAGTTAGAAAGTAGGTTGCTATAGAAACCAGTGGAGGGCTGTAAGATGAAGAAGGCACTGCGGAGTAAATGAGCACCCCGATCAATCTGAGACCCCGCACCTCTCGCTTCATGAATATGCATGCGTATGTCGGGTTTCAGTACTAAAATGGATATTTCTATTATGATTTTACAGATTTTACATTTAGGTGGCATAAAGTGAATTGATTTCAATATGTTAAGCTGTTCTCTGATAACTACATAGTAGAGCTTAAGTCAGTTCAAAAATTAACCAGAAATGTAATGTGTGTATTTATATAGCGCATTTATCATGTATGGCCATACACCCAAAGCACTTCACAATCACGAGGAGGGTCTCTCCACACCACCACCAATGTGCAGCATCCACTTGGATGATGTGATGGCAGCCACAGGACAATCACAGGAGTGGAGAGACAGTAATAGAGCCAATTCAGTGACTGGGGATGATTGGGAGGCTATGATGGGTAAAGGCCAATGGAGGGAATTTGGCCAGGGTTACACCCCTACTCTTTACGAGAAGTTCCATTGGATTTTTAATGACTACAGCGAGCCAGGACCTCGGTTTACCGTCTCATCCGAAAGATGATGCCCACTGACAGTATGGTGTCCCCTTCAAGCCTCATTCACACTAGCAATGACTTTGTAGCTGCCTGTCGCTTTGGGTGGCGATCTGCGGCAAACGCATGTCTGAACACAGAGAATGCAACCTGCAGCTGAGAGAGGATCGCGTGAGCTATACTGGTGCTCCTATTGGCTGTCGCATAAGAAAGTCGCTTTTCATTTGCATAAAGTTGAAAGATTCTCATCTTTGCCGTGTTGCTCGACGCTCACCTAGTCATCAGTGGTCACTGTGGCACGTGTAGACGGAGGTCACATGAAGTCACTCACTCTCTGTTGAAATGTACGGTCGCATGTAGGCATGGGACGATAACCGTTTTCAAGGTTTACCGCGGTTTGGAAAAGTCAAGATTTTAAAGCCAAAATTTTCTGTCATACCGTTCCTAAGGTATGTGTAAGATTTTTTTATTTACTTTTTTATTTATTTTTTATTTTTTTAGGACAACAAAATCTCCAGTAGAAAAAATATACAAAGATGCCATTTTAAATTGTAAAGAAATCAATTTACTTCATCAGTTTCAAAATTTTGAAACTAATGAAGACGGCAGAAGTCAATGATTCATTTTCATTATTCAGCCTGACATGTTTACTGTTCAAAGGGGAAATAATCAGGGTGTCCGCGGGGTCTTAAAATATCTTAAATTTCAAAAACTAAATTTAAGTCTTTAAAAAGTATTAAATTCACTAAATTTTGGTGTGGGTCTTAAATACTTTTAAACAGGTCTTAATTTTCACTAATTGTCCATGTAAAGCTATGGCCAATCGGTACAACCAACAAATCAATCTAAAAAACACGTTTAACAAAATTAACATTTATTAACTATTTAGCAATACGGTTTATTTATGGTTGGTCCTTACATCCTTATAACATTTGTTTAAAAAGTTCACTATGTTTTTATGCATGAATTTATGTTGTGCATACATTTTGTCTTTTGTTTTAAAAGAAAGGTTATGCTAATAAAATATATATGTATAGAACTAGAGTTTGCTTGTTTTGACACATTATTTAAAATATGTGGCTAAAAATAACTGAATTTTAATTTTAATGGGGTAAGTAAAAAAAATTCCTCTGGCTATTTCTGAAAATTATTAGCGTTTTGCCATGTGAAAGTCTGAAATTGCATTCATAATGGTCTTAAAAAGTCTTAAAATTGACGTGATGAAACCTGCAGAAGCTCTGTTTTTACCTAGACATTTAAAAAGAATATATTTAATATATATTCTTAATCGGTTTGTGTTGAAACAACATGAAGGAATTGTGTGGAACCCTTCATTTTTTTTAGTGTTGTGATCACCAGCTGTGTTTTCTCTGCTGGAGATTACTTCCGGTATTTCTACCGAACTACAACTCCCAGAACTCTTTGCACTCATCAACCCCTGCCACAGCTGACAATAATCCGGACACTCACACACAGACACAGCTGTAGCTCACCTCCACTGATTACATTGACTATACATATCACTCACTTTCACTAACACTTTGCTGAGTCTTGTTTCTCCCACGAACATTGCAAAGTGTTTTTCCTGTTTGTCTTGCCGTGTTTAATTCCTGTCTTGTTTAACGTTTTAATTCTTTGCCGCCTAGCTTGACTTTTGGCCTGTGTTTTTGACTATGTTTATTGGATTACCTTTATGCTCCTGTTTTGACCACTGCCTGCACGACTTCGCTTTAATAAAACTGCATATGGATCCACATGTCCGTTGTCCAGCGTCCGCTTCATAACACTTAGTTAAAAATGAGCTGAATCAACACAATTCTTGAGTTGTTTTTGGGATAACTTAATTGTTTAATGTTCAATTCAATTAAATTTGTAGAAACGATTCAGTTAACTTAACTGATTTGTGTTGGGACAACATGAAGGCATTGTGTGGAAGCCAGCAATTTTTTCAGTGTTTATTGCAATTAGATTTTACAGAATGTACATTAATAAGCTTATTTGTTGCTAAACTGGATGCAACTTCATGGTTGTTCACATCAAATTATGACTTCACCTTCACAGAACACTCTGTGAAGAATTCACATTTATAAACTTACTTTGTCAGGCAACTACATGCCATATTATTTATTTATGTAAGCTTCACATTTGGCTCGAGCTTAGAAGCTGTTATTGACTCAATCAGACAATCAAGAAAATCACACTGTCCTTCTCCACAGCAGAAAAACAAAGCTGTTGAATTATGAATAAATTATACACCGAAACTGTGCAATGCGACATTACAGGAACACTCCCATCCCATTATAATCAGTAAAGCTGTCACCGAAGACATGCTTGTGTGTTTCTGTAGAGATGCAGATAATACATTAATATACAGCAAAGTGTATTTGGATATTTTAAACAGATAGTTCACCCAAAAGTGAATCATTTACTGGCGTAGTACTTGTTTTGTTCTACACCCAAACAGATTTATTTCTTAAATATCCTGCGCTGTGTTCTTCCGTATAACCATGTTGAATAGAGCTTTTTAAAATGTTGCATCAGTAGTAAAGAATGCTCCAATGTGGCATGTGTCAAGGGTTCTGGACATTGAATGTATTATCTAGAAAAAATCTTGACCTTGGTCTTGTCTATACAACTTTGACTCACCCAGAAACAGCAGCACTAATAGAGTCAAAAACCTCAACGTAAACAAGTTGTGAAGAATCAAGACCAATAGAAACGTGATTCAAAATACAATCCATTTACAATCATCTCTGAGATGAATGTATCCGTTGTGCCCGACACCACAACTGGACTGTATCATGTTCATCTGACAACTGGAGTTCTGTTGCAAAGATATTCAGCTCAGAAAAGGAGCTACATGTATGCTTTTCTATTTGGCGCATTTTTATGTCAGGGTTTGATTTAATATTGATTTATCAATATTATTTATCTATAATATTGAGTCACAAATGCTCAGTAATGAACAAAATCAAATGTGTGTGTGTGTATGCATACATATTATTTCATATACCCCAAAACACATTTAAAGGGCACATATTTTACCCCTTTTACAGGATGTAAGATAAGCCTTTGGTTTCTCCAGAATGAGTCTGTTAAGTTTCAGCTCAAAATACCCATCAGATAATGTATCATAGCCTCCAGAACATGCCCATTTTGGTCTCTTGAGTACAGTGTAGCTGTTTTTGTAGCCTGTGATTTTAAATCCAAATGAGCTGCTTCTCCTCGCCAATCGTTCCCATGTGCGTGTTTGCTTCTTCTGCATCATATCAGATAAACAGCAGTCAGTGATAGAGACAGACGCTGATGAAGCTGAAATTCAGCTCTTTAGTCAAAAATACCAAGTAAGTTTATTTCATGTATTTGTGGTCGAGTTTATTCAAGCCTTTCTGAAACGATGAGTTACACACAAATGTCGTTTGCAGTACACATACATATACATCACCATACACGGCTGTGATAATTATAGAGTTTAAGAATTTGATAGCGATTTAACTGTCTTTTGTTATTTACATTTTAAAAACATTTTAAACTTATAAAATAACAGAGTTAAAATGGATATTTTAATCCTAGTTTCTTTGCAAATTGTTTTTTTTGATAAATGTGTATAAATGTTATTATAGAAACTTAACGCATGTCAATCAATTTAGTCGGCGCACCACACTCCTACATCTCGTTGCAATGGGCCTCAGAATCACTGGGATTTGGGTCCTATTTTAACTAGGTCCTATTTTAAAGAGACTTGTTGTGTTTCTATCACTCCAATATGACTGTGGGCGCACTATACCCACACACAGTTCTGTCTAAACAGCTTACAAAAGTTGATTTTCATCATAGGTGCCCTTTAAAGCTTAATAGTCAATATTCACTGTTGTTATATAGATTAGCATGAGCTGGACAAATATACAAAAATATAAAAAAGTATATAATGAATATACATTTTTGGGTGATCACAAGTTTTAGCTAAAATGTGTATGGAAAATACACTCAGAAGTGACCAAATATTTTTTTTGGGTCGCTGTGTTATAATATTATAATAAAGGCACCATTTAACCCAATATTATTTAATTATAAATGTTATTTTGATTAACTGTCATTTTATGCTCTACATTTTTTTTTAATTAAGAAGTGCACTCAATGGTGTGTTTTTTTTTTTTTTTTTTGTCTAATGTTCAGTTCAGTTGACTTTATTAGTAACCGTATATAGATTTAGTTTTTTGCAGCAAAGGATGATCCAAACAACTACAACAATCTAATCAACTCGCATCATTAAAGACACACATGTTCCCAAAAGAAAAAAGCCAAACTTAACAGGTAAAAAAAATATTGAAGTACGACAATTGAGTGACATCTGATGATGATACAAAGCTATTTCTGTAATGTTTTGTCCTACTAAAAAGCATCTGAAAGGAAGAAGGTTATTAAACTCCTGTTGTAAAAACATGTAAATAAACATCCAATACATCTTGAGTGTTTCTTTTGTCATCTTATAAATGCATGTCTGTATTTCTGATTTCTTAAATGTTTTTTTCCAGAACAAAATATATATTATGTTTTAGTCAAACACATAAAGTTGAAGTCGAAGTTATAAGCCTTTGCTTTTCTTTTTCAGATATTTCCCAAATGCTGTTTAACAGAGCAAGGAATTTTTCACAGCATTTCCTATAATATTTTTTCTTCTAGAGAAAGTCTTATTTGTTTTATTTGGGCTAGAATAAAAGCAGTTTTTAATTTTTTTAAAGTCATATTAAGGTCAATATTATTAGCCCCCTTAAGCAATATTTTTTTCTCGTTTGTCTACAGAACAAACCATCGTTAATGCATTGATTTGCCTAATTACTCTAACTTTAAAAAGCTATTAAATGTCACTTTAATACTTGTGTCTTGAAAAACATCTAGTAAAATCTTATTTACTGTCATCATGACAAAAATAAAAGCAACGTTATTAGAAATTAGTTATTAAAACTATTATGTTTAGAAATGTGTTTCTAAAATCTTTCTGTTAAACAGAAATTGGGGGCCAAAAATATACAGGGGGGCGAATAATTCAGGAGGGCTAATCTGACTTTAACTGTGTATACTGTAAGTAGTAAAATTTCCAAGTAGTCTCAAATTGAATTTTCACAGCTGTAGATGTTTTTTTCCATGCATTTGTGACATTTATATATGAATTATCAGTAGTTTTGCTCACCGTGTGATGCAGAGCACTACGAGGCAGATAATGGCCACTTGCAGCGCTCCAATGATGGACGCGATCAAAACGTAACGCAGTTTTCCAGAGCCAGGTACCACGTACATCACATTATAATCCTTCCTGTCACACTGCGGCCCGATGAAGCCAGAATGACAACTGCAAAACACACACAAGATCAAATATTATAGCAAAAAAGAAAATAAAAAGATGGACAGACCATAATCAATAGACTTCGGGCAAGTGTGTGTCGGTGTGATAATAGAGGGCAGTGAAAGAGTGTGCACGTAATCACATGGCAGCAAGACGTTGATGCCACTGTTTGCGGATAATTACTAGACATTCAGTGTTTATAGGTGCAAAAAAAAAACAGTGTTAGTGTGTGTGTGGGGTGGGGGGTGAGTGTGCAGCAGGGAGCTGATGCACACTGGGAAAAACATAGTCTTGTTTAATTAGAGCCTCGACCTCTCGGAGGAGGCGGTTAAAGGGACACCTGCCAGACGACACACACACACACACGCACAGACACACACACAGCTGGCAGGAGGAGTGAGTCATCTTTCAGGAGGAGGCACACACACAATATCAGTTCTCTTCTCTTTTCTTCACACTTTTTCTTTCACATCTTTCATCACTTTCATCATCTTCTCTCATTTCTCGTTTCTCTCCTACTTTTGTCTTCTCGGTGCTTCTCCAAAATCAATCTCATGCTGTCCATTAAGGTGAGACACTGCAGGCCAAAACACGCTTATTTCATGCACCTGTCCATTTTGAGATTTTTTTTGTGGGTCTAGTGTAAATAAAATATCCGAAATACATTTTTAAGCATTTCCTTTTTCAATTTCTTTCTGTAGATTTCAAATTCCATAAAAAAAAAATAATGAATATGAAATTTAAAGGCTGTTTTCTCAATTTTTTTTTCATCATTCTGAATCATAATTAGGTCACACTTTATTTTGATGGTCCGTTTGTTGAATTTAACAAGCATTTTGACATGTACTTGCAAAGTTTCTCGTAGTCAGTTAAATGTCTGTTGAAGGAGCATATCGTCAGATATTAAGCAGACAGTCTACTAATACTCAAATGGACCATCACCACATTTCAGCCACTCTTACATACACTGAAGAATTGTTTTTATTCATATCCTTATTTTGTTCATATGTAATTTGCATGATTATATGTAACATGTTAATATACTTTTTTCTTCTTCTTTTTTTCTGGATGTTCACAGCGTTTTCGAAATTATGGAGAGAATTAAGGATTCCTAAAATCCATTCATTCATTTTCCCTCGGCTCTATTTCAGAGTTCGCCACAGCAGAATGAACCGCCAACTATTCCAGCATATGTTTTACGCAGTGGATGCCCTTACAGCCACATCCCAGTATTGGGAAACACATACACACTCATTCACACACACACTCATACACTACGGCCAGTTTAGTTCACCTACAGCGCATGTCTTTGGACTAGGGCTGGACGATATGGCAAAAATTTATATCACGATATATTTTTTTATTTCGGTCGATACGATATAATTCCGATATCGATATGGACAATATTAAAAAGAAAGGAAAAACTGCCAAGAACGCACACAATGGATGTCTGTACCTACAAATGTCTGCAAAGTGAATTTGCAAAGTCGACAATACCTCCAGACTCTTATAACTTTTTTTTAAATAAAAACAGTACAAAAAAATGTGTTCACTTTTTATTTGTATTTAGCCTATACAAACAAGAAATGTGAAATAAACTATCAAATAAATAAAGCTCTCAGAAAAATTCATAAAAAATATGCAAAATAGTTTTTTAGAATAATAAGTTTTGTAGTATAACCAACAGGACAGCAGTGACGTGTGAACTGAATTTGGTGAGAATACAGTAATTTACAGTACAGTTATTGAATATTTTTCATAATAAAAATTCATAAAAAATATGCAAAATAGTTTTTTTTAGAAAAGTAAGTTTTGTAGTCTAACCAGCAGGACAGCAGTGACGTGTGATCTGAGTTTGATGGCAGTATAAGGAGTTAGAGGGAAGTTATTGACAGCTTTTGTAGTATTGTTTTTTGCGTTTTGCTCTTTGTAGACGGTCCCTAAGGATCGGACTCTTTGCCGCCTGCGCATAGAGATCAATATAATGCGTCCAGCCCGTAGGAAAGCTCATTTTTAGGAAAATAAGGTTGTAGGTGGTTGTATACATTGCGACAGTTGAAAAAATTTGCTATTTGTGTAGGAACAATGTTTCGGTCATGAGTTATTGATCCGGAAAATACGAATCTGCGAATCTGTTGCTAACTTTACTGAACTCTGTGCTGAGCGCTGGCAGCGTGTCTGTGTTGTTCGTCATCACGTAAGTGACATCAGATCACGCTCTTTCTGACGGCTGAGCACTGAACGTCATTCAGTGACAAGTGATACATGTATAAGATCTTATATAAATAATAATATATATATTTATATATATGCAAATTTATATCGAAATATCGGAAATGGGTTTAAAAATCATATCATCGTTATTGAAAAAAATTCTATCGCGATATATATTGATATCGAATTATTGTCCAGGCCTACTTTGGACTGTGGGAGAAACCGGAGCACCCGGAAGAAACCCATGCAAATACGGGGAGAACATGCAAACTCCACACAGAAATGCCAACTGCCCCAGCCTGGACTCGAAACAGCGACCTTCTTGCTGTGCTAACCACTGAGGCACCGTGCCATCCCGGATTCCTTAAAATCACCTAGTAAAAAGCTTTGACTCTTATTATGTATCAAAATGAAACAACAATTTTGAATCTGGCATCATCCAGTTTTCAGATTTTGGTACTGCACTGAAAGAAAAGTATACTTTAATCCAACTTTAAAAAATACTTTTACAGTTACAGCTAAAATGTCTTAAAGTATCATTTACCTTTGGTTCAGACTTTTAAATTGAATTTAATCTAAATCAAAAAACATTTATTGTGGTCAAGAATAAATACATTCATACACAGTAAAAGTATTGTTTATTATAGAGACACTAATTATTTATTTATTTTTACTTTGATACAATGTACACTAAAAAAGCCTCATTGGATCAACTTAAATGAAGGACTTCAACTTCTTACACCTAAAACAATCAAGTTTTTCCATCTTGGTTATCACTAAAAATCATAATAAATTAAGTGGAAACTAATTAATTCATGTGGTTGTAACAAACTGAAGTAATTTAAGTTTTCACTTTGTTACAATGTAGATTTTGTTATGAAAGAAACTTTTTTTTTTTACTCTTAGATCAAAGTAGAATTTTGCTTTCGACCAACTTAAAAAAAAAAAGTACTGTAACATTTTAGAGGTAAATTTATACATTTCTCTCAAATGATTGTTTTGACTTGGTTGAACATGAAAAATGTAATTAAAATTAATCAAAATAGTTATTCTGCCCAAGGAAAAAAACAACATTAAATCAAAGGTAAAATATTGTTTTTTAAAGACCATCAATTAATTGAATTACTATGGTTTAACTTAAAATTAAAGTAAAATGATACTTTAGACTAAACTATAATGGCTATTGCTAATTGTTTTATTTTCAAGATATGCTGTTGCTCTCAGTATGGCTATAAATGTCACACAAGATGATAATCAAACTCACATTAAAACACATAAACTGAACACATTTTTTATGTGGTCACATGACATAACTGCTGGTTTAAAGTAAAATATTACTTTGAGAAAAACGAATGATTTTACATTTAATGCATTAGCATTAAGGCAAATTAAATAAAACAGGTTTAATCCAGAAGCCACAATTTGTTACTTAATCCAATATAAAAAATATGTACTTTAAATGAAGGACATTGTAGTTTCCTCTTTTTTTTGTGTGGAAATATACGTAAATTCGTATATTAATAGAACAATGTCTTAATTGCATATATAAGGTCACATGAAATTAAAATAAAACATTTTAGATGTTAGTTTGTCTGCTAGTTTTATGGATATTGATAAGCTGCTGTTCTCAAAACAGTGACAAAATTCACGTTTAGAAAATATTAAACTGATATAAACATCTAAAGCTTGCAGTTTGTTGCTTGCACCTAAATTCATCAATGATTTTTTTCACGTCAACTCATACTTCAATTTCTCATTAAATCTTGACCAATCAAATGCTCTCTAGTATCTGACATGCCCCGCCCATCAAGATGCTTCTCGTTTGCTTTTCATGTGATGTGCTTGAGCTCAATCGCTCTCACTGGCAGAGCTGATATTAAAAACAAAACTGTTGGCAGTTTTTTAAAAAGGGGAGGAGCTACTCTGTTCCTCTGCAACTGAAAAACGAAGAGACAATTAAGTCAGATATTGAATAAAAAAAAATACACATTTCAAAGCACTTCATGGAACATAAAAAAAAAAACTAACAAAAATGTGACATTTTTATGGAATCAATCAGCAGCTGTTATTTTTTGTCCCCTATTCACCTGCAGTGTGTTGCTGTAAAGAGTCTGTGGGTGGGTTTGATAGGTGAGTTTGATAGGTTGTCTCTACAGTCTGGTTACCTGCAGGTGGGGGGTGACAGGTTGCTAGGATACTCGCACTCTCCATGGACACAGTAGTCCTTGTAGCGCTCTGGACAGGGGATGTAAAGACCCCACGGTACCTCGCTCACCTGGTCTTTCTCCTCTAAACACACACAGAAAAAAAAGAACGTTATAGTGTGCAATCGGGTTTATGTTTTCAAGTTGTTGTGAATGGCCCGTTTGTGCAGCCTTTAATGAGATCATGAACATGGTGTGAAGATAGTGGAGGAAGATAAAATGAGCTTCTGCTGACATGTTGAGTGGTTTGCACGGTGGCAAATTAACACCCACCATCAGCCAAATGCAGGTGTGTTTTTGCAGTCTGACAGACAAATGGGTTCTAACAATGAGACACGCTTGTCACTATAAGTTTGTTCGGTAGGCAATCCTAAAAAAATTGAGGGCTAATAATAGTGACCTTTAAAATAGTTTAAAAATATTAAATTCAAACCAAACTAAAAGAAATGAGAATTTCTATAGAAAACATATAATAGATAAAGATAACCTGGAATTTTTCTTGCAAGTTTGTTCTGTCTAATTAATAAAAAAAAACATTGAGGAGGCTAATAAAAATGACCTTAAAAATAGTAAAAAAATAAAATAATATTAATAATAATAATAATAAACTGCTCTAATTCAAACCAAAGTAATAGAAATAAGACTTTCTCCAAAAATTTTACTGGACGGCTAATAATTTCGGCTTCAGTTTTACACACTCACTGGCCACTTTATTAGGTACACCTGCTCAACTGCTCGTTAACGCAAATTTCTAATCAGCCAATCACATGGCAGAAACTCAATGCATTTAGGCATGTAGACATGGTCAAGACGATCTGCTGTAGTTCAAACCGAGCATCAGAATGGGGAAGAAAGGAGATTTAAGTGACTTTGAATGTGGCATGATTGTTGGTGCCAGATGTACTGGTCTGAGTATTTCAGAAACTGCTGATCTGCTGGGATTTTCACGCACAACCATCTCTAGGGTTTACAGAGAATGGTTTGAAAAAGAGAAAATATCCAGTGAGCGGCAGTTCTGTGGGCGCAAATGCCTTGTTGATGCCAGAGGTCAGAGGAGAATGGCCAGACTGGTTCGAGCTGATAGAAAGGCAACAGTAACTCAAATAATGAGCTGTTACAACCGAGGTGTGCAGAAGAGCACCTCTGAATGCACAATACATCCAACCTTGAGGCAGATAGACTACAGCAGTGGAAGAACACTCCGGGTGCCACTCCTGTCAGCAAAGAACCTAAAACTGAGGCTACAATTCACACAGGCTCACCAAAGTTGGACAATAGAAGATTGGAAAAAAACGATGCCTGGTCTGATGAGTCTCGATTTCTGCTGTGATATTCGGATGGTAGGGTCAGAATTTTGCGTCAACAACATGAAAGCATGGGTCCATTCTGCCTTGTATCAACAGTTCAGGCTGGTGGTGTAATGGTGTGGGGGATATTTTCTTGGCACACTTTGGGCCCATTAGTACCAATTGAGCATCATGTCAACACCGCAGCCTACCTGAGCATTGTTGTTGACCATGTCCATCCTTGTATGACCACAGTGTACCCATCTTCTGCTAATTCCAGCAGGATAATACACCATGTCATAAAGCGCGAATCATCTCAGACTAGTTTCTTGAACTTGACAATGAGTTCACTGTACTCAAATGGCCTCCACGGTTACCAGTGATCAATCCAGAAGAGTACCAGTTGAGATGTGGTGGAACGGAAGATTCACATCATGAATGTGCAGCCGTCAAATCTGCAGCAACTGCGTGATGCTATCATGTCAATATGGAGCAAAATCTCTGAGGAATATTTTCAATACCTTGTTGAATCTGCCACGAAGAATTAAGGCAGTTCTGAAGGCAAAAGTGGGTCCAACCCGGTACTAGTATCTAATAAAGTGGTCGGTGAGTGTTTATGTATGCGTGTGTGGGTCTGTTCATGCTTGTGTGTGGAAATTTTTGTTTCAGAATTTATATTTATGTGTTTGATAAATCTCCACTTAAACAGCATTTACCAAACTTAACATTTCTCTTATACTTAAACTTATCTTATACTTCAAGTTTTCAGAGGATTTTATTTATACATAATGTGCGTAAATAGATTCATTTTAATTTGCTGTTTGCTAGTGAAGTGATTCCCAAAATCACCTCTGTAAAAGCCTTAAACTCGAAACACCAATTTAAAACCTTACTTCATCCAAATGTTCAGACTGTTTGTGCTAGAAATGTATGCAAATTAGTGCATATTTCATATAAAAAACCTAATTTGCATATTTAAATATAACATTTCTTGCATTATAGCAGCAAGAATGATGTTTAATCCTTAAACGGTGTCTAATGTGTGTGTGTGTGAGAGCATTTGAAGGGTACGCGTGTAAGTCAATGGAGGGATCAATGCTACAGCAGTGACACCCCACCCTCCTCTGTTTACTCAATTAATCACCATCTTTCTTTCTGTTCTTCTGTATCTCTGGCAGTGTCTGTGAAGCAGGTCACAGCACTCAGTCAAGCTGTCACACACACTGGGAGGTTTTAGTGTATGGTGGCCAGTTCAGGACACAGAAAGCAGGCTGGTTCTCAAGAGACCCACTGCTTTTTAATGTGCTCCTTCACACTGTTCTGTTCATCAGGAGAGGAGCAATATTTTGTTTTTAGATAGGTTAATATTTATGCTGTTTATTTTATTTTATTATTTATAATAGCAGTTAACACTTTTAGTGAATTTGGCATTAGAAGTACTTCAAAGTGAAGCCAGACTCTCATTTACAAGAAAGAATTAGTGGCGAGTTTAATTACAGTATAAATAAAATCCCTATCAGGTTTTTTAGAAGTCAGAATTCAGCTTATTAACGTACTGTATTAATGTCAATTAATATTGCCTTATAATTGAAAAAATCCTTCCATTCTTTCAGTAATTTAAAAAGTCGTGTGTGTGTGTGTGTGTGTGTGTGTGTGTTTCTGAAGATAAAAAGCTGCATTTATTTCAGCAAAACACATTACAGAAATATTATTGCAGTTTCAAATAACTAATTTGGAGCTTTTTTGCAGATAATGACAGACAGTATTAAAATGTTTTTATTTGTTTTGACTGAAAATCTTCACTGTCACACAATCTTTCCAAAATGATATGCTACCATGGCAGTAAAGGATATTTTTCATGAATACAGTTACTATTAGTTTGATTTATCACATTTACAATACATTTATTCAATTAGCTGACAATTTTATCCAAAGCGACTTACACATTATTAGTATTGATTGTTGATGTATTGCTCAATATTTTGGTCTTTGGACTTTTATGGATTGTTTTGATGGACTTTTATGGATTTTTTGATCAAAAAAAATGTGTGTATATATACAGTTTAGGGCAACATTATTAGCCTTTATGTGCAATATTTATTCTTTTTATTTCTCAAGTGATATTTAATGGATTAAGGAATTATATACATATATATAAATTTTTTTATCTGGAGAAAGTATTATTTGTTTTATTTTGGCTAGAATAAAAGCTGTCCTTGGAAAATATCTAGTCAAATATGATGCACTGTTATCATGGCAAAGATAAAACAGAAATTTAGAAATGTAGTTATTTAAACTATCCATTAAACAGAAAGTGGGAAAAATGTAAAGAATTAAAATTTAACAAAATTTAATTCTGGCTTTAACTGTATGTATACTGTATATTAAATGGTATTGGTTTAGTTTAGTCTTCACTGTCACTTAATAAATAGTGAGTACTTTTCCTTCTGAATAAAAGATTATTAAATAAATAAAAATAATGAAAACTAATAATAAAATAATAAAAAGAAAAGAAAAATTATATAATTTGTGTATCTGTCATGATTAATTGAATCTATTATCATTTGTTTTATACTTTTTGCTTGGATAGAGTTTATAATACAAACCTGCTAGATCTCTATATAAACAAACACTGAAAGTTTTTGACAGGAAACCAATGAAATGGCATCAATTAGATGCCGATTTAACTAAAAAGTCAAACTGATTTGAACACATTTTAAAGAGTTTAAAAAGTCTCACAGATTTACAGACACAGATTGTCTGGCAGTTTTCTTTTTCTTTTTTTTTTATTTGTTGTATTGGTATTTTATATTAATAAAGTATCTTTTGATACGTGTACTGTTTTAGTGTATAAAAAGCCTAACCAGGAACTAACGCTGCAAATTAGTCATTAAACTGTAGCAATGCTATACTTCATTGGCCCTGTTAAATAAACAGAAATAATAATAACTGTAGTCATACAGTGGGGAAAATAAGTATTGAACACATCACCATTTTTCTCAGAAAACATCTTTCTAAAGGTGCTGTTGACTTCAAATTTTCACCGGATGTTGGTAACAAGCAAAGAAATCCAAATATGCAAAGAAAACTAATTTATTAGTTTACAAATTAAGTTATGTGTAATAAAATGAAATGACGCAGGAAAAAAAGTATTGAACACATGAAGAAAAGCAGGTGTAGAAAGAGAGTGAAAGCCCAGACAGCAGCTGAAATCTCTCAGTAGTTCTTCAGCAACCCTCTGCTCATCCGTCAGTGTAAGTTTATATCAGCTGCTTCAGTCCAACATCTACATTAGCAGGATGATGAAGATGAAAACAGGGTGGACATTTCAGCAAGACATTGATCCAAAACACAGCCAAGGAGACTCTCAAATGCTTTCCGTGAAAGAAAATCAAGCGGTGGAATGGCCCAGCCAATCACCTGACCTGAATCCAATATAAAATACAAATTAAAGATCAGATTTGATAGACGAGACCCACAGAACCATCAAGATTTTGACACTGTTGAAGTCTGTGAAAAACTCACACCTGAGCAATTCATGTGACTTCATTCTCCATATGAGAGGCGTCTTTAAGCTGCCATCACCAAAAAAGCCTTTTATATAAAGTATTAAATACGTTTCAGTAGTTCAGTGCTTTCTTCTTGTGTCATTTCATTGTTATTACACTCATTACAAGTCATTTTTTAGATTTTTTTTGTTTTGTTTTATTTTTATGTTTGTATTGTTTGGGTTTTTACCAAAATCTGATTGAATTCCATGTCAACAGCTCCTTTACAATATTATTCCCAGGAAAAAACATGACACATTTAATACATAGTTTCCCTGTTGTACATATTAAAAATGAACAGTGTGTTATTGAGAGGCTGTGCACGTATGAGGGGTAATTTTCCTCATAAACCCATTAGATGGTGAGCAGAATGAGTGTTAGTAAACTGAGAGTTTAGACTGACCTTTACAGTGCCCCAGGTATTTGACCTCAATCCTCTCCTGCTTCTGACACGACACCTCTTTCACCTGGCAGGGGTTGTCATAGGAACGACCGTCTGATGCACAGACCGGATTAAAACTGATGTGGGAGCAATCAATGTTACACACACACCTGCAGACAGAGAGACAGAGGAAACGTCACTGGCTTTATATAAGAGAGGTTCATTTTCCTTCATATATGGTTTATGCTTTAGGCCTTCCATGTTTCCCGGTTTTAAATATGAAGGATTTATTACCAAAAATTATTTATCATATAGACATGACAGCTGAAAATGAATATGTATTGATTGAAGAAATCATTAAAAATGGTAGCTAAAGATGTCAACTCTGACGCTCACATCTAGTAACAGAGTTCCAAACCTTAAATTTCATTTACAGGGACAAAATAAAAGCTTTTATACTGTCATGTTGCACAAGTTATTGCATTTAAGCATGTTAACAAGAGAGAGAGAGAGCGAGCGCAACATCCGCCGTGTAAACAGTATAAACTAATATAAAACTATTGCAGGCATCACAGGCATAAATCACACATGGACATTAAAATGCTTACTGGTGCAAAAAAAAAGCCTGGATTAAAAGAAGATGGCCTAATGCAATCTTTTTGTAATAAACCACAACAAATCAATCTTGGCATCAGTGTCGAGAAAGAGAAATAAGTGCTTAAAGATGCTATATACATTAAATGAATTAAAGGGCACCTAGGTTACCCCTTTTTCCAGATTTAATATAAGTCTTTTGTGTCCCCAGAATGTGTCTGTAAAGTTTCAGCTCAAAACACCCATCAGATTATTTATTATAGCTTTACTAGTTTGTATTTTATAGCTCTCAACAACTTTTTGCTGTTTTTGTGTACTGGGCCTTTAAGGCTAGTCCTCCCCGCCCACCGTTCCCACTTGCCTGTCAGCGTGCCTCAGTCTCCGCCCTCGGCTGCCTCAGACAACAGACAGACTTAAATAAGCAGATCTCAAGTAGCGTTTGTGAGAAATACTACAGTAAGAACTTTCCCAATGAATATTTGATGCATTTGTTGTGGAGTTGCAACGATGAGTCACACACAATGTCGTTACAAAGTTCACGCACACACACACACCGCGGACACACACACAGACAGCGCGCGTTTAGCTTTGCACTGTCTTTGCACGCAAATGTGACAGGATATAGGTTAATATCCACTGCTGTATGGATATCTGTTGTTAATGTACAAAATAAGCCAGATTTAACGTCCACAAGTCGGGATTGAAGCATCTTCTTTTATAATTGTTCTGACACGCGGCTGTGGAGATGAAGTAAAGCTGAAGTAAATCGCTGTAATTCTTTACAAACATGCTCTGTTTTAAAATATTTTAAGCTTGTAAAACTCACTCTTGGTCACATCTGATGATGATTGATGATCCTAGCAAATTGAACAGACCTTTTATTCCCGGTTGCTTTGCCCACGTCTTGTCTTGCTGATATGACTGTACGCATTACTACGGAGACATGTTAATACGCAGCTGTCAATAATTCGGTGGATGGGGGGGCCGCACTCCTACATCAATTTGCGGTCAGTCTCAAAACCGCTCCAATTGGTCCACCGTTTTATGTTGTTAAATTAAAAAAAAAGGACTGAGTGTTTATATCACCTCAATATGTAGGTATATACACTATACCTACACATATGTCTGTCCAAACAGCTTGAAAAGTTTATTTTTCACCATAGGTGCCCTTTAAACCCTGCAAACAGATTATAATACAAATGAAATCAAAACTAACTATATGATTTTGTTAGCTCACAATGCTAGTTTTGTGGTAAACAATTCATCTGTGCATATCATTAAGTAAAAAAAAAGTTTGCCCTTAAAATCTAAAATTTAAATCTGAAAAAGCCCTTACTGTTTGTTTTCAGGTAAATTATCATTTTGGTCTATCTGAGGTATTGGGAGTGGCTAACATACTTAACCACACCCTCCAACTGTCAGTTTTGATAACAAACAAAAATGTGAGGAGGTGTCGTCTGTTAGGTTGTAATAGCTCCTCTAAAACCCATTTCCCAATCTTTCTGAATGAAATGCCTATTATACTACATCCAGAAAAAACAAGCCACGCTCACTGTTTTCTCATATAATGTTCTGTTTCTCTAGAAACTGCTTCACATTACGAAAAAACGGTCGTAGCATCCGGTTCATGCAGACTTTAAATACAAGAATTAAGAAACTAGTCATCACGATCACCAGCTATCTAACCCTTCTAGAGTGCTGGAGAACTTAGACTATCACCCAGGCTACAATCCTGTCTCCATAAGAACTACAAATCTTGTCATGCACCACACACACACACCTGTTCCAGTGTTCCTTTGATTACACACACACAGCTTGGAGCTGCTCAAGGACTGATTACTTGGACCATATATACAAAAATTAATACAATAACATCGCCATGATGGTCAAAGAAATTGAAACATTCTTTTCACCCCAACGCAATTTAATAGGGCACTATAAAGGCTAAATAACTTAATTCTTACATTTGCTTAATTTTTGCAGCCTAGGGCTATACTTCTCACCATGTATTGTATCTTTTCTAAAACATACAGTATAGTGTAAAAGGATGTTTATTACAAAGAAAACTAAATCAAACAAAATTATATTTTAATTGGACACATCACATCACATAATGTACAGTACACATGCATATTGTGAAAAGCCAAAGCTGAAAATCTATGGTTAAAGCACCACCCAGAGAACAAAAGCTGCTGGCCTTGTAGATACCTCCGCGGCGGCGTTACGAGTGACGGTAAACCCACCGTTCTGAAGTAGTGACATCTGTACAGCACACACACACAGACTTTGCTGAGTCTTGTTGGTATTAACCCTGTAACTTTACGAACTTAACTGTAACTTGTAACTTAACTTTATTAACCCTGTAACTTTTTGGTCTAGTCTCTCCGTGTATTATCCTTGCCTTGTTCTGTTGTTTACGTTGCCTGTTTCCCGACTACGCTTCCGGATTAACGTGTATGTACCTGTGAATGACCATTGCCTGCCTGACTACTCTTATTAATAAAGAACTGCGCGTGAATCCTTAACCCCGTTGTCCAGCGTCGTATACAGTTACACTACACTGAAGAAAAAAATAATATGCTAGATTTACTTAAGAATATAGTGCATCATTTCTGCATCCTTCTTTTTAAGCAATTTTCACATTAAATTTAAAGCAATATTACCTAAAAAATCTTAAGTTGGCGATGCTAGCAAATGGTTTTGCTCAAATTTATTGGTTGGTGTAACACAATATTTTAAGCAGTTTTTGTTTACAAATTGAAGTTATTTCTACTATTAAAGTTCTGTTTACCCAATTATAAAATCTTAAGCTCATTTTAATTAAAAATGTTTAGTTCTTTAACTTTTTAAAATACCAAGTCACTTATCAGTTAACTTACAATTAGCTATGCATTACAGAAGGTGGAAGTAACAACAGATAACAGGGTTAAAGTAAAGAACTTCTTTATTAGACAGATGCGTCTTAAAACATTTCTTAAAACATTTTTTAGCTGTTCAAAGCTGTGCTTGTCAAACATTCAATGGGCACCAAAAAAGAAAACAAAAAGATAATAATATACATTACTGGGCGTCACGGTGGCACAGTGGGTAGCACAATCGCCTCACAGCAAGAAGGTCGCTGGTTTGAGTCCCGGCTAGTGCTCCTTTATTATCACAGCTGTCAGTCAGCGCCTGCCTTTTTTTTTCCAGGTCTTTAACCGTGTGTAGTGTAAATGCACAGTGGATATGAGTTACTTTTAAAAGATGATGTAAGTGGGACCTTAAAAAAATGGATATGGATACAGTCACAAAATGGGATTTGACCATCAGAATCTGCAGTGTAAATGAAACCAATTTTTAGGTTAGATAAAAAAAATGTCTATATGCATACACTATAAAGAGTTTCTGGGTGTTTGAACAAACTGTTTTCCCATCTTGGCTTATTTTCTTTGTTTTAAAGAGCAAACTTAATTTTGATCTATTTTAAGGTTTAATTAGGAATCAATAAGCACATGAAGCTTTGTGTTGTGCTGTGCTGCTTATATTTATCAGACAGTAAAATTACTTATTCTAGAGGCCAAAACAAGCCATCTGTGGCTGAACGTATGAAGGGAAGACTGATGGGAGGTTGTTCTGCTGCAATTCACAAGATTTTAGAATAAAAACAAAAGTAAACTAAAACACATACAACATCTAGTTGTCTTCCAATTGCAGATTACTAGTTTTAAAATATTTCAAAAGTCACCAGTTTTTGTAATTTAATATGTCAAGTACAAGTACATTTCTCCTCTAATGAATGAAAAACACCAAGCTACTCTGTTATACAAAGTTCAATGATTAGTTATTATTAATCCAAAGAAGAAAGCAAGCTAAGATGGAGCACATTGATACACTACTGTACATCACCATAAAAAAAGATATCATAAACTAATTTCTTTTTTATCAGTTGAGTATTGTGAGAGCTAAAACATAGTAAAATATGAATACATTACCAAGGTATCTATACTCTTTTACTAACTCAAATCAAATTATCTTGTAATGTCTGGTGAGAAATTCTCTTTGAAATTTAATATATCATGCACTTGATTTGATCTAAAATTCAAAACAAGATTTTACACTATAAATCCGAGCCAGAAAAAGCTAATTGAAGCACTACAATGCATCATCTGCAAAAAAATAAAAAATAGCATCTTGAATGCCTTAATCAAGGTTATTTATGTAGATAAAAAAATAAAAGAGGTACCAACACAGATCCTTGGGGAACACCTTTGGTAAACTCTAATAGTTCAAAGCCTACACTGCATTCCTAAATACATTTTAAAACAGGCAATAGCATAATTTGATTAACGTTCAATCTAATCAGTGATATGTCATGATCCTCTGTGTCAAGCCTTTCATAAATCAATAATAAGGAAGGCTAATTATATAAATAGAAAATAAAATGGGTCCCAACACAGATCCTTGGGGAGCACATTTGGTAATCTCTAATGCTGCGTTCACACCAGATGCGGATGAAGCATCAAGCACGAGTGATTTACATGTTAAGTCAATGCAAAGACGTGAATAGATATCCTGTGGCACGATACACGCGAATGAAGCAGGCGAGTTGAGCGTTTTGCTCATTGGATGTGCGTTTCAAGTTGGAAAATCTGAACTTCAGCGGACATTCGCGCCGCATTAACTAATCATGAGCTTGCTCTTGTATGGGGAATGATTATGACGCAGTGCCTGTAGTTGGTGTCCCGAGGGGAAATCCTCCCGCCGACACCGAACAACAGTTTATCAAACTGGGCTCGGCTCAGTCGGAAGCACCGCTGAAAGCCTCTATCATCCAGGTATAGTTTCTGGAGGAGTTTATGTGTCGAAAGCCTTTAATAAATCAATAATAAGGAAGGCTAGTTATATAAATAAAAAATAAAATGCGTCCCAACACAGATCTTTGGGGAACACATTTAGCATTCTCTAGTTCAGCGCAATCAGCCTGTACACACTGCATCCATGAATACATTTAAAATCAGGAAATAACATGATTTGATACCTTTAATATTAGAGCTGTGCAAAAATATCGATACATCTAACTATCGCGATAATTTCTTTTACGATAGTGTATCAATAGTCCAACCTCAAGTATTGATTCAAGTTGTGCCAAATGACCTCCTCCTCCGCTCCTGTAGATGTTGCTAACGATCAACAAAACGCCAAGTAGTACGGTATCAGAAGTAAGCAAGAGTGATCATGGCATAAAATATAAAGGTGCCTCCAGCTTTTAGAGCTGACGTGTGGCTGCACTTTGGTTTTAACGCTATTAGGGCCGATGGCCTATAGACATCATGATGCTGAGGCGGCATCACCAATCCTCCGCACCGCCCTCGTTGCAAACCCGTTCGTGGAAAAACACACATTCAGGCCCCGTTTACACTGATACAGCTTAGTTTTAAAATGGCATTTCAGAACGAAAATGATCCACATCCAAACTGGCGTTTCATCTGGCATTTCTGAACAGCCCTCTGTCTGCTGAAAACGCACATCATGTGACCACACACACACAGACACAGCCCCACACACAGACACTGTCATGCTCTCATCTGAGCTCCAGAGAACAGTGTACGGACTGTATACTTTATACAGTCAATGGTACGGACAGTTTATCAAGGATGTAGCGCTGGATCGCGTCTCACTATAAGTTAGTTGTTAAACGTGATATTTAATTAATCTTGTCTTTATCTAACGACTCTTCTGTCTTTTGATTTTCTCAGGTAACGCGTCACAGCATCAGTACACTGCTTCTGTCTTTCGCTTTCACACTTGTACCAAGTAATTTTAGTGAAAACCTCAGATACTGCTGGTTGGTTCGTTCCTGTTGGTTGTGCACCTTTTTTACCAAGCAAGTGTGTGGACGCCACAACGGCACAGTTCACTCTGCCTAGTCATGCCAGAGTCCCGCAGAAAAAAAAAGTGATTGACAGGTGGTCATTTGTGTGTAACTTATCTTTATTTATTTATTTATGATTTGGTTATGAGTAAAACAAAGCCCATGCGGGTCAGGTAGTTGAAACGGTAGGCTACAAATAATTAATTAGTTATGAATTTATTAATTATTCATAAATAATTAATTCACCTCCCCCTATGACAACGATGCCATGGTCCATAGCCATGTTTCACATTAGAGATCGTACGATGCCAAATTGGTCAACATAGCCCAACCCTAAACGCTATACCAGGGAGTACTGAATTAGACAAAAAATAAATGCCATTTGTAAGCTTTGCAATATACATAGTTCTCTGTTCAATCACACTGTGCAGTTTTAATTAATTGGAATCGATGGAAAATAAATTGGAATTGGAATTTTAATTTGTCTGCCGACTTTATCAAGTTGTCAATATAATGTGACACACATACTAATACAAACTATTGCAATATATCGCAATAATTATTGTATCGCGATATGTATCATATCGCTAGGCCCTTGCCAATACACAGCCCAATTTAATATATGCCATGATAATTCATGATCCACTGTTTTGAAAACCTTTTAATAATAAGGACGCACAATTAAAAATGAGGAAGAACAATACTCACCTTAATGTATTTTAAGACTTTCAAAACAGCTGATAAGACTTTGTTTGATTCAAATAACATCAACTGTTCACACACAAAAAAGTGAAGGAAGTTTCAGGTTTATCATTATTCATTCATTAATTTTCTTTTACGGCTTAGTCCCTTTATTAATCAGCTTATCCAGCATATGTTTTACGCAGCGGATGCCCTTTCAGCCGCAACCCAACACTGGGAAACACCCATTCACTCTTGCATTCACATACATACACTAAGGCCAATTTAGCTTATTCAATTCACCTACACAGCCTGTCTTTGGACTGTGGGGGAAACCGGAGCACCCGGAGAAAACCCACGTGAACATGCAAACTCCACACAGAAACGCCAACTGACCCAGCTTAGGCTCGAACCAGCGACCTTCTTGCTGCGAGGCGATTGTGCTACCCACTGCGCCACCGTGTTGCCCGGTTTATCATTATATTGCAAAAATTTTATAATAGTCTGTGTATCATCCTATAATTCGATCATTCCATTTATTCTGGAAAACGAAACACGACAAAAACAATCAATATTTCATTTTTCTGATTATTCTAGGCACAAAAAACAAAAGCTCATCTGTTATCCTGTTTTTAATTCAAAATGGAAAATTAAAACAAAAACAAAAACTAAATAACGAGTTAAAAAACTCTGCATTTATCCGTTTATTCGTTTGATCAAAACACGAACACATGTAGGCATGCATGAGACGCCCCTTTTTCTGCCAATTGGTCAATAGCTACGAGGAGCTGTGTATGATTTAAATCAAAACACTTATTAACACATACATAAAACACGTACATGTACACCTTACTCGCATATACACTCGCATATACAAATCTTTTGATTTATTTAGGTTATTACATACACAAATATAAATGGACATTCACACAAACAAATCACAGCTAATTAAATGACAACAAAGAGATGTATATAAATTCAATAATAATATATATTTTTTCTGAAACATTCAAAGAAACTGTATGCAGACACATGTCTCCAGCTTATAGAAAATATGTCGCTGTGGTCCTTGAGTGTGAGACTGATGCATATATATGGAGAGAGAGTGTGTTATTGTACTGCCTGTGCCATATTGATGATTTCTGCATCTATTTGCCAAGCAGAATGACACATTCACTTCTAGCAGCAGGGGGTTTAATATATAAACAGAGTGATTCTCCACATTTTAAAATCTAGCTTTATTTAGATGTCGAGGTAATAATAAATGCAACTATCATTTGATGAAATATTTAGCTTTTGTTTTGGATATATTTAGGCAGCTATGCAAGCATTTGCTCATGTTCTGCAATAAATCGTATTTTTGAGTCAGATGTTTTAAATGATAAACTAGTTCACAAAACTTGTTTGCAATCAGTCATTAACAAAGAAACTACAAATGAGCTTTTATTAGGAACAAGTGGAGCAAACCGAGGATTTTAATGATAAATGAAAAATAATGTAATTGTCAACATAAATGAGTACACCTTATTTTGAAAATGAATATTTATTTTTATCCATTTCTCAGTGAATGTAGGTAATATATTTTGGTGTGTTTGAACAAAACAGATTTATTAAATAAATTTATTCATTAAAACAATATTTTAGTCACCGAACATCTTTAGAAGTACACTGCCTACACAAAAGTCTTGTCGCCTATCCAAGTTTTAGGAACAACAAATAATAAATTAACTTCTATTTGATCATTTGATATCAGAAGTGGCTTATATTAAAGGCAAAGGCCTCTAGATTACGCTTATTTTACCAAAATAAATTATGATCATGCCTTGATATTTAATTACTTAATTAGACAGTAAGGTCTGACTTTGCTTAGACAAAAATCTTGTCACTAAACAGAAATAATGTACAGTATAAAATATAAAGTCATGATGCAGTGGAAAAAGAATTAATATTGTGTATGACTCCCATGAGCTTTTACGACTGCATCCATACATCTCTGCAATGACTCAAATAACTTATTAATAAAGTCATCTGGAATAGCAAAGAAAGCATTCTTGCAGGACTCCCAGAGTTCATCAAGTTTCTTTGGATTCATCTTCAATGCCTCCTCCTTCATCTTACCCCAGACATGCTTAGTAACGTTCATGCCTGGTGACTGGGCTGGCCAATCCTGGAGCACCTTGATCTTCTTTGCTTTCAGGAACATTGATGTGGATGCGGAAGAATGAGAAGGAGCGCTATCCTGCTGAAGAATTTGCCCTCTCTTTTGGTTTGTAATGTAATGGGCAGCACAAATGTCTTGATACCTGAGGCTGTTGATGTTGCCATCCACTCTGCAGATCTCTTGCACGCCCCCATACTGAATGTAACCCCAAATCATGATTTTTTCTTCACCAAACTTGACTTTCTGTGAGAATCTGGGGTCCATGTGGGTTCCAATAGGTCTTGTGCAGTATTTGTGATGATTGGGATGCAGTTAAACAGATGATTCATTGGAAAAATCTACCTTCTACTACTTTTCCAAATGATCAACAAGAAGTCAAGGTATTATTTGTTGCTTTAACAACTGGGATTAACGACAAGACTTTTGTCAGGTAGTGTAGAAAGATGCATTTAAATTCATGGAAAAATTTTGGGGAGGGGGGGGGGGGGGGGGCTTAGGGGTAGTTTGTAGTTTGTTACAAACTACAAAATTTCAACAAAATGTTATCATTTTTAGTTTCTCTTGAATTTTGTTCTTATAAATTTGTTTTCATTTAATATTTTTCTCTAACATATAAATTTGGGTGTACTAATTTTGGACCGTTGTCAAAAGTTATTTTGTTAGATAAGCTCCAGATTTGGCTTCGGTACTGACTAATCTAATGTATATGCAGAAATATAATATTGTAAATCATACAAATATTAATCTAAATGATAGATTTTTGAGGGCTGTAGTCATATACTGTATGTTGAGCACTGTACATTGAAATATGAAAAATAAAATATATGCAAATGACGTATTTTTGCGTGATATGTTTTATTTAATTAAAGAAAAACAGTAAAAATTAAATCTGATAAATAGATGCACACAAACTCTCCAACTATATCTTTTCGGTTTACTTTGCATTACGCCTGCATTTTATCTGTTCATTTATTTATCTAAACACACAGTCCTGCCAGACTTTCCTGAATGCCTGATGCTGGCAGACTGAGCATCGTCTCTCACTCTCTTGTACTTGCAGCCTGAGATATTTATCTTTCTGGATGAACTTCCGTATTGCCATCTGTTTGCCTGTGTGGTCTCAGATTAAATATTTTATTTTGAGCAAAAACTCTCTTCCAGTTCTATGCCTATATGCATCTTTCTAGCTATTTTTGCCACTTCAGAGGAGACCACTAGGGAGAAATTGTACTTTTTAGCATTTGTACTTTAACCTTCACTTGCATGATGACCACGACATTTGTAAGTAAAGCAATTGTTTAACCAAAAATGAAAAATTGATTAGCTCAAGTTGATCCAAACCCAAATTAGTTTCTTTTTTTCTTTCTTTCTTTTTTACAGTAATGAAAAAATGTGTTTCTATGGAAAAAATGTGTTGGTTAAATAATAAGGAAAACATAACAGTGAAAGTCTTTGCTATTTTTAGTTGCCAACATTTTTCTAAATATCTGTTATTTTATATATATATATTTTTTTTAATTTAATGTAATTTTATAATTTTTTAAAAATATTTGCATTTACCAGAAGAAAAAAATACTCATACACTCTCAAAAATAAAGGTACGAGAGCTGTACCTTTTCAAAAGGTACAAGCTTATAACTGTCACGATCACCAGCAATCCAGCCTGCGCAGATCGCTGGAGAACTACAAATCTGCCACTTTAATGAACTACAAATGCCATCATGCACTTCACTCACACACCTGGTCCAGGTCCCCCTTGATTGCAAACACACAGCTGAAGCAGTTCAGGACTAATCAGATGGACTATAAACACAGCACACACACACACATACATCTGGGCTGAGTCTTCTGTCACGTAAGGGTCTGGGACAACAGAGGTGAGGATCAACATGCAGTTTATTAAGAACAGTAGTCAGGCAGGCAACGGTCAAACAGGAGCATAAAGGTCATCCAAGATCATAGTCAAAAACCAACGAACGGTCAGTACAAGCGGCAAAGAATCAATATAAACGGTACAACAAGGCAAGGGTCAAAATACGGCTAGACGAGGCAAGGAAACTCTTCCGTGATGCTCTAAAACAGAAACAAGACTCAGCAAAGATGTGTGTGTGTGTGTGTGTGTTCTGTGTTTATAGTCCATATTATTAGTCCTGTGTGTGTTTCCAATCAAGGGGTACCTGGACCAGGTGTGTGAGTGAAGTGCATGATGGCATTTGTAGTTCATTAAAGTGGCAGATTTGTGGTGACCATGACAATAACTAAAGGGTCCTTATTAATACCTCAAGGGTACATACTAGTACCTAAAAAGTACAAATGTGTACCTTTTGAAATGGTACTACCCCAGTGGCAGCTCTCGTACCTTAATTTTTGAGAGTGTACAGTATAGGCTTGGGACAACTTGATGAACTATGTCAGAATTTTCATTTTGACTGTCGTGCATGTTTTTTTTTTTGTTTTTTTTATTTGTTTATTCATTTATTTAAATTAATTTTTTCAATCTTTAAGATTAGGCATGTCATATTTCAAGAGTTCACTCTTAGCTGATGATTGATAATAAAGCGTGTTTGGCATGCTGTCCTGGAAGAGAGCCCTGAGCTCAGATGATCCTCGAGCCCAGGGCTGCCTTCCATTTGCAGTGCGAGAGGGGAGTTTGAGCTCTGGTAGGTCTTGAGAACTCACTTGCTTGTTATGGCTTATGACAAGTTAGGAATTGCTATGAGAGATATATAGCTTACTAAGAGTTAATCTATGGTGTCAATTTGGATTAGTCTATTCACTGGAACCCAGGGGAAACGCACAAGAGCACAGGGAAAACATGTAATCTCCGCATAGAAATGTCGACTGGCCTGGTAAGGACTTGAACCAGTGACATTCTTGCTGTAAGGCAACAGTGCTAACCACTGGGCCACCGTGCCGCCCTATCTAGGCAAAGGGAGGAAGAGTAGGGGTGGAAGGGGGTATTCTTCAAGACAAAGATAATTGAGGTGAGAAACTCCTATTATTTATAGTGAGTTAGGATTCATATGATTGGTCCATCATGTGTTCGCTGATGCGGCTGTGGTCAATCATGTAATGTAATGTGTACTTATATAGTGAATTTATCGTGTATGGTCATAGACTGAAAGTGCTTCACAATCATGAGGGGGGGTCTCTCCACACCACCACCAGGCATCCACTTGGATGATGCGATGGCAGTTACAGAACAACGGCCCAGTGCGCTCACCACACACCAGCTATAGGTGGAGTGGAGAGACAGTGATAGAGCCAATTCGGTAGATGGGGATGATTGGGAGGTCATGATGGGTAAGGGCCAATGGAGAAAATTTGGCCAGGACACCGGGGTTACAGACCTACTCTTTGGGATTTTTAATGACCACAGAGAGTCAGGACCTCAGTTTAACGTCTCATCCAAAGGATGGCGCCCAATAACAGCTTGGCGTCCCCTTCACTTTACTGGGGCGTTAGGACTTACACAGACCCCCCGCTGGCCTCACTAAAACCACTTCCAATAGCAACCTAATTTTCCCATGTGGTCGCCCATCCAGGTGATGACCAGGCATAGCCCTGCTTAGCTTCAGTGAGTAACCGGTCTTGGGCTGCAGGGTGATTATGGCTGATATGGCTGCATGTGATCCTCTCGAAATTAGTTTATAAATAAACCACATTAAAATAAGGCTAAAATAAAAATTAAAAAGTCTAAATATTACACGGTAAACCTTAAAAACCTACACAAAACAATACAAAATACTGCCTTGAAAACTAACTGACAGAAACTATTTGAAGTAAAAACTAATACAAAAAAATAGTAAACTGCTAAACGAAAAACACTGAGAAAAAAACAACAGCTAAAACCGAATTAATGTATATAAATACTGTAATTGCATGTGAAAAATAATAATAAATACATATAAATACAATTATATAACCATAGTGACAATTTCAAAGACATTTTATGTCATCGTCTATACTTTTTTAAAGTTTCATTTTCTAGGTGTAATGTTTATTTTTGGGTTTAGATTTTGAATTTCAAATATGGATTGAGAATTTTGTATCAAATTACACTCGTTGAATATCAAAGAACTGTATACATACATAAAATGGAAGTGTGTGTGTGTCTGTATGACTATGACCATACAGAAATTACTATACACACTCACTTACAAATTCTCATAGAGAGAGAGAAAGAGAGAGGCTCTTAGACCACATATATTTGTTACATCTCATCTGTCTGCTATATTTACTGGTGAGCACTTCATCTCGGAGTCTGCTATTGATTTATAAAACCCCCTCTGTAATATTTCTAATCCCTCCATATACTGTATGCCCAGAGGATAACAGACCAGACCTGGCAGCGTTTGGCAAGACACACAGCAGAGAAAACATCATGAACCCTGCCTGACTCTCACTTATCCACACTGATGCTCTCACACAGCCATCTCACACACACACACACACACACATACAAAAAACACTTATTCTGATAGCAGGAAAACAGATTCGCTGCATTTCCACTCAGCTGAGGTAAATGTGATTAGAGGCTCCGAATTGATTGGTGTTGGTTCAAGCTGATTTCTGTGCTATGAGACCAACGCTCGCAGATGTAGCTGCTAATTGGTTATCAGACAGAACACACATACAAATAGATTTCAAGGGGAACGAAAGGTAAAAAGAGAGAGAGTTTGACGGAGAGAGAGGATTTCTATAACGTCTAGAATTACAACTTTCCAAATCAATCTAGCACACTCATCCGTTTTAGCCCGCGCCTGATGGAAACTATATTTTCTCATTTTTCACAGCTTTCCAAAAATATAATTGATGAAAGCAACTTAGGAAGGATCAGTAGGGATTTCATGACTCTCAAAGATATACTTAATCTTGTGGAAATGGAGCAGCTATATTTGGTTTCAAGATTCCCTGCATATTAAATCGCTAAACATATACAGCGACTGTCACGCACAAACATCTTTTAATAGAGGATGGTCTACACATTTTTGAAACTCCATTTCCTTTCTTCAGTATGCTTGTGATGGTAAACCGAGTTTTATCACTACAACTACTGGTATTCTATAACTAGGCTGGAATGGTTAACAGTCATTCTGATTGTAGCAGACTGTATCAAATGTTGTTTTTGTCATCTGACGTTTACATTTGAAGCTTCTATTGAGCTTTTATTATGAAGATTTATCCTTTTGATGCATCTAGGCTGGTTTCTGGAGCACATAAACAGCTGTTAAATTCAAATCTGCTTTTCCGCAATGCTTGCACTGAGCCCTGTGCATGTTACACACTGTGCATGTCATTAAGCTTATTGTTTATATATATATATATATATATATATATATATATATATATATATATATATATATATATATATATATATATATATATATATATATATATATATATATATATACACATATATATATACACATATATGTGTGGCAGCACTGCATCACCATGTATGAGTTGGCCTATCTGGTTTTGGAATATAAAAACAAACCTTTATTCGTTTTTGTTTTCTGGTGATTTTGTTTTTTGTTATTCAAAAATCAAACAACGCCTAGTATTTCAATTTTCATTTTTGAATTTGAAAACGAAAATCAAAACACGGCTCGTTTTTTATATTCCAAACGGCTCGTTTTTTGTTTTTCAATATCTGTTTCTAAAACGAAAATCCAATGACCAAAAGATACACTGACCGTTTACGTACAGTGGGCTCAGTCATTGGTATCTTTTTGGCTTGATACTTCCAGTCTCATTGAATTTTAGACGTTAAAAACAGCTCGTTATGCTGCTTGATGTTGCAAACCGCTATGTTCTTATTATATTATTCTACTTTTTATGTATAGTCTTAAACACACTTGTTTGTAGAATAAGTAGTTTGACAGTTTTTTGCCATTTATTATACAGTACCTAGTCATTTCTCCTATAGGTGACTGAATACGAGCGCACTTGCAGAATAAGGTCAATAAATAACAATTTTATCAGTGTTTACAAACAAATCACATGTATTTTAGGTTTCAAACATTGAAGGTCAGATACTCAATGTTTAGGTGACTAGAGCATATTCTATTCTTCTCCCAGTTAATCTGCCATTTACTTTCATGTATTGTTTTGGGAGATGTTGATGAATTACCATGTTGTAAATCCAGCAGCTCTGATCTCCCCACTGCAGTGCAAACTAATGGTGGCACACATTACTTAATATAGATCAAATAATATGATCATTAAGCTGTTCAAGCAATTAAATGTATGTTCTTACACATATTTGAGTGTGGGAATATCAGATATTCTACAACTTATCTGACCCTCTAGTTTTTGAATCCAAATCAACAAAAAGTTGCGATCCTGCAAAATTCTTAATTTAAACACAAAATAATCATTTAAATAATCTCATTAAAAAATCCAATTTTAAACCATACAATCCAATGATATTTGTTTTAATTTGCAATTAATTGTTTTACATGACTTATAGACGTCGCATTCGCAGCGCATGTGATGTATTTGAGTGTCTCTCGAAAAATGACGTCTCACCTGCACCCTCACAATCCTAACATTACATGAAAGTGGGAAAAAATTGTTTTGCAGCCTGAGCAGATGCGGATAAAGCATCAAGCGTGAGTGACTTACATATGAAGTCAATGCAAAGATGCAATTAGGCATGCTGTGGCACAAATTGAGTGAATAACATAGCGCGAACTGGGAGTTTCATGCGTTTGACATGCTTCAGACTTTAAAATAAAGTGAGAGCAAACATCTAACAAAGGGAGCAATGGAACAGACAGAAAAGCAAGCATCTAACAATGGATGACAACCGCTGGACGTGACTGAATTAAAGGACATTATTTGTGCTTTACATGTATGGCTGGTAGCCTATTATGATGTGCGTCAAAATCAAAAAATGATTTTGCTTAACTATTTCCCTGCCGAGTTTTACGGCAATCTGTGTTTTAGATGTATTACGGTAAGGGAAGCCCGTGTCCCTTGGGAGGCATGTCCTATGGGAGGTACATGATGTCAAATGCTCTGGGGAGTGAAATCTGAGAAAGAGAAAGTAAGATCATGGATAGAATTAATAGTTATACAACCTTCCTTTGGCTTAATTTTTACCGTTTTAGATCTGTTTTAGATCTAAAAAAAAAAAAGAAGCTAAAAGAAGCTTTATTTTTATGATTTGTGGATTGAAGATTGCACATAGTAGGCTACCTAATAGGGTAAATAATTACATTTTTTTTTACATTTTTTTATATATTTTTTAATCGAGAAGTTTACATATACTGCATAAAACGGCACATAACCATTTTAAAAAAAGTAAGATGTTAATGTGACTTTTCTCTTTCAGGTAAGTTAGGATGATCAAATTTGTTTCTGTTATGCTTAATAACAGAATAATGAGAGAGATATTTTTTGAGAAATTGTTATAACTTTTCTTGAAAGTCAAGTTTACATACAATAAGATTATTATGCCTCTGAAAAAGCTCAGTTGATGGTGTCAAAGTTTTGGAGGTTTCTGGTTGACTATTTGACAACATTTGATTTAATTGGAGGCACAACTGTAGAATAGTATTTTAGGGAAACCTCAAACACACTGCTTTCTTGTGTGACAACATGGGAAAATCAACAAGCCAGAATCAACAAAAAAGCCAGATTACAATTTGCTAAATTACACTGGGAAACAGAATAATTTTGGAGACATGTCCTGTGGTCTGATGGAACTAAGATTGAACTGTTTGGCCATAATGACCAGTGTTACATTTGGAGGACAAATGGGAAAGCTTACAAGCCTAGGAACACCTTCCCAACTGTGAAGTATGGGGGCGGCAGCATCATGTTGTGGGGCTGTTTTGCTGCAGGAGGGACTGGTCCACTTCACAGCATAGATGGCATCATGAAATACTGAAGCAACATCTCAAGACATCAGCCAGGAAATTAAAACTTGGCCACAAATGGGTCTTTCAAACTGACCATGACCTTAAGCATACTGCCAAATTAGTTCAAATGTGCTTTAAGGACAACAGAGTGAAAGTTTTGGAGTGGCCATCACAAAGCCCTGAGCTCAATCCTAAAGAAAATCTATGGGCAGAGTTGAAAAAACTTGTGCGAGCAAGACAGCCTACAAATCTGACTCGGTTACACCAATTCTGTCAGGAGGAATGGGCCAAAATTCCTGCAGACTATTGTGAGAAGCTTGTGGAAGGATACCCAAAACATTTGACCAAAGTTATACAGTTTAAAAGCAAAGCTGAAAAATACCAAGGAAATGTATGTAAACTTTTGACTGTCTAGAAATTAATTAAAAAATTCTCAAAAATAAATTATCTCATTATTCTGGCATTTAGCAAATGTAAAAGATTTAGGTAATCCTAACAGACCTAAAATAGCAAACGTTTAGTATGATTTACCATCAGACATTTTTAAAAAAAATGGTTATGTTCCTTTTTTTTTTAGAGTGTATGTAAACTTCTGGTTTCAACTGTATATACATAAAATCAATGCGTTCTAAATAACGTCACATTAAAAAACCCAGCAGGAGTATTTAAATATTACTTGTGAAAGGATAAAATCTTTTTGTAATATGCAATTTAAAAGCAGCCTGTCTCTAGTAGATCTAAGTTTTTTTTGACTGCAGTGAAAACAATGTGTGTTTCCAACAATTATGGAAAAATGCAGAATATTTCAGTATGGAAAATATGCTGTGAATTCCTGAAAGTATAAAATCTATCTTTTTTTTTCCCCAATGCATTTTGACTCTTGGACTTTACAACACTCTGGAGTTGAAATTAAAATAATTTATTCATTATATTAGAACTTAGGGGTAATATTCAATAAAAATCTAACATTTGATCACCACATGCTGTCCACTGTAAAGACTTCATTTTTTCATCTCAAAAACATTTCACGCATCCGCCCCATGCTGTGCTTTTCTGTGGCAGAAAAACTGATCAACACCTTCATTTTTTCCCGCCTTGACTATTGCAATGCCTTACTAGCTGGCGTTTCCAAAAGTAACATCAATAAACTTCAATGTGTTCAAAACTCAGCGGCCAGAATTCTGACAGGGACTAAAATCAGAGAACACATTTCTCCTGTTTTAGAATCTCTCCATTGGCTACCAGTCAGATTTCGTATTGATTTTAAAATCCTCATGCTTACAGACAAAGCCCTGCATGGTTTGGCTCCACACTATCTCTCTGAACTCTTAACTTGGTACTCCCCTTCACGTGTCCTCCGTTCATCTGACTCTGGTCTTTTAACAGTTCCCTCCACGCGTCTGTTCTATGGGTGACCGGGCTTTTGCATTTCGGGCTCCGAGGCTCTGGAACTCTCTCCCCCATAACATTAGACACGCTGAATCTTTTCAATTGTTTAAATCATCCTTGAAAACTCACTACTTTACACTCGCCTATTCATAAGATGTGTTTCTTTGGTTTATGTTTTTAGATATATGAATGTTTTACCAATTCTGAATGTCTTTAGCCGGAATGATTCATTTTTATTGTTATTCTAAGCTGTTTTATATCTGTGTCTTTCTTTGGTGTAAAGTGCTTTGAGAATTAAGTTTTAAAGGCGCTATATAAGAATAAATTATTATTATTATTATTATTATTATTATATTCATGTTAAGATGCATAATAATAATTAACTGGACACAAAATGTAAATTCATTTGAACTTGAAAATGTAGTAGTTCACCAACATCAACAGATTATATTAATTTCTTTGTAAAGCTATAACTAATGTTTATTTAATGTTTAAGTGCACCAACCCCTACACCTGACCACATAAACCTTAACACACTTACACACATTAACCGCCTCATTTCCCTCTTTTCATCTCCATCTCTTTCTGACATTTTCTCCCTCTGTCGCTCGGTCTGGTTTTCACATCTCTGTCTGCCTCTGATCTGTCTGGTTAGTGTGTTACCGTGAGGGATATTTGAATGGTAATTGGCCTCCCATGGTTGTGAGGTTTTAATCTGTCTGCTAGGGGAAGAGGAACTCTATTAATTGAAGATGGGATTGCAGCACTATTTTGACCGGGTCGCCCGAACGCTGGGCCAAAATAATCCATCATCCTTCCAGACTGACAGAGAACTGACCCTCGCAGTCGGCCGACAATATAATTAACATTTACAATCTGCTCAGAATGCCACAAAATGCCACAGGACAACATGCTAGTCAATGGGTTAAATGCATTACAAGGCTGAAATGAAACCTGAAATAGAAACGATGACAAAAATAACTTGTTCACGCGACGCTGATTAGAAAATAGGATCAAAACACTGAGCACATGACTAAATGGGAGTAGTTTGTAAATTATTATTTCATCAAAATGTAATAACTCACTCTCTCTCTCTCTCTCTCTCTCTCTCTGAAATCAGCTTCTCGTTCTGCTGACGTCATTGCAAATATATATATTTTTGTCTGTTTTCCAGTAAAAACATCTGAACTTCCTCAAAACAGGAACAATTTGCTTATCTTGAATTCTGTTTTGTTTTACGTACCCTACTGGTAAATTGGTTTTCTTGCTACAATCGTAAGCCGGACTATAGATAAGACGCTAAAAGGGGAGCAAGAAAGAGATGAAGACAGGGAAGGAGGATATAGAATAGAGATTAGTGATGTGCGATACCACTGGTTTCCTATCCGATCCGATACCAAGTGAAATGAAGGCGAGTATCGGCGATACCGATACTTTGCCCAAAAATGACTGTTTGGGAAATTAAAGTAACAAGTAGTGTACTTAAAAGTGTCACTTCATACTGAATACGAGACATATTACGAGTTATTCTTGTTTATTGATGAAAAATTATACAAAAAAAGAGCCAACTTACATATTTATTGACAGCATCTGAGCATGTATATCTTAAAATGCCTGCCTGAACATCTTAACATAAAACAATAAACATTCACACTTTTTAATTTTTTTTTTTTAATTATAATTAGCTCAGGGACACATTTTACTCCAAGCTGAACTATTGCAGACATTTTGGTCATTTCATTATTTCATTACTTATTCTATAACCAAAGTTCTAAAACAAATTTGTTTTAGGAATTCAGTGAACTGCCGTTGTTTTATCATTGTCACAAAAATCTAAGCCCCCAAAATACAGCCACATCGCCACATTTTCTCCTTCTGTACCTGGATAGTGCCTGCCTGCTGCACCTAAGGACCCTGAAAGCGATGTCTGTCTCGCCCTAGCACCACCTGTGCCTCTCCTTTCCTCCTCTTTTGACCGCCTAGTCATGACGTTGTCATATTCTGTCTTATGATTTATATGTAGAAGTTTGATTAGGTTTGTGGTATTACAACAGTACCTCACTGTTTTGTTACACGTATCACAAACCGCATCGTTTGAGTTTATGGAAGTGAAGTAGCTCCACATAACTTCGCTTGCGGTCGCCCATATCCAATGACAGCGTGACTGAACAACATGTGCCAGGCCAGTGGACTGAGTGGCTAGCTAGCGTGCTCTGCAGTTGTACAGTGCCATATTACGCACATGACTTGACAGGCGGAAGAACAAGTAGTTCCAACTAAGTTGGCATTATTCAGATTAACTAGGGTAATTGTGGTTACTTTCCGCTGTATTTCTATTTCCAATAAATTACATATTTGCTCCAAATTACTGAAATATCAATATTTTGATAAGATAATCGATTCTAGAACATACAAAGCTGTTATCCAAGATATCGCTATTTTAGTATGGATCCGCACATCACTAATAGAGATTATTCACTGCATGAGTCCTCAGCTGTGAATATACAAATGCACTGCAAAAATTATTTTATTACATAATTGTCTTTTTTTATTTCAAGGGTCAGATTTGTTAACACGGCGACGTGGTGGCGCAGTGGGTAGCACGTTCGCCTCACAACAAGAAGGTTGCTTTTCAAGGATTTTTCGTTTGATTTGGCGATTGCAATATTGTGAAAAACTAGGGGGTCTGGTTTATGTGCAATTTTAACTTTAACAGATAAGAAATAAAAATGTAAATATTTATATTAAAATATTTACAAATAAGTTGCTTTATTGGTTACAGAAACCATAAAACGTATAAGGGCACTCTATTGTTTATTACCGTTTATTATCATTACCCTTTTTTTTAATGCCTAGATGTCTCAGTGCATAACGATCTGTAGCCTTTGCCTGAGGGTAGAAGTATGAACAGTTCATGGTGAGGGGTCATAATGCAGTTATTTAATGCATTAACATTATTTAATGGGAACTTGTTATGGTGGCTTAAGAAAGCCAACATACTGTTATACTACATAAACTTATTATTCTTCAGTCTTCTTCTGAGACTATGCATCTCCTCCTAGACCGTTTATACTACAACCACCAAACCTCCAAACTGGTCTGATCGGGTTGCTATATCTTTTCCAACTGATCTGACTTACAGTTTTCTAAAAACTGTTCCGGAAAATTCAGAAAAGTCCCATTGACTTAACATTGGACCAAACTTTGTGACCTCATAACTTTCCGCCAGACTGTCATACAAACTTAAGGTTACACTTACTTAACTCAGACTACCAATTTGCCAATCACTGATGACCTTTCAACTTACTAGCCAAAACCTTGCAACCACTTATGGCACCCTAGCAACTGTCCCATAAACTTCCATTGTAAAAAACTGCCATTAACTTTACATTGGATATTCTAACAACTTACCAATTCATGCTAACAATATACTAATCCATAGAAACATACTAATGAACGTACTAACATAATCATACTAGCAACATGCTAATTCAAACAAAATTTATGCTAGCAACATGTTAATTTATGCTAGAAACATGCTTGTGACATGGTAATTCATACTAGATCCATGCTAACAACATGCTAATGTATGCTAGAAACATGCTAGCAACATGGTAATTCATACTAGAACCATGGTAATTTATGATAGAAACTGCCTAGCAGCCACTTAGAACATCTTAGCAACCGCCTAGAACACCCTAGCAACCACTCAAAACACCTTAGCAATGGCCTAGCAATGCCTTGGCAACCACCTAGAACACCCTAGCAACTGCCTAGCAATGCCATAGTAACGATTTAGAACACCCCCGCAACACCTTAACCATCACCTAGCAACCACTCAAAACACCTTAACAACTGCCTAGCAACGCCTTAGCAACCACTCAGAACACCCTAGCAACCGCCTAGCAACACCTTAGCAACCACCTAGAACACCCTAGCAATGCCTTAGCAACCACTCAAAACACCTAGCAACCGCCTAGCAACATCTTAGAAATCACCTAGCAAAGCCTTAGCAACCGCCTAGCAACCACTCAGAACACCCTAGCAACATCTTTGCAACCACCTAGCAATGCCTTAGCAACCACTCAGAACACCCTAGCAACTGCCTAGCAACACCTTAGCGACCACCTAGAACACCCTAGCAGCACCTTGGCAACCACTCAGAACACCCTAGCAACTGCCTTGCAACCACCTAGCAAAGCCTTAGCAACCGCCTAGCAACATCTTAGTAACCACCTAGCAACACCTTAGCAACCGCCTAGCAACCACTCAGATCACCCTAGCAACCACCTAGCAACACCTTAGCAACCACCTTGAACACCCTAGCAACCACTCAAAACACCTTAGCAACAGCCTAGCAATGGCTTGGCAACCACCTAGAACACCCTAGCAACCGCCTAACAACACCTTAGTAACCACTCAGAACACCCTAGAAACACCTAAGCCATCGCCTAGCAACCACTCAGAACACCTTAACAACCGCCTAGCAACGCCTTAGCAACCACTCAGAACACCCTAGCAACACCTTAGCAACCACCTAGAATACCCTAGCAATGCCTTGGCAACCACTAAGAACACCCTAGCAACCGCCTAGCAACACCTTAGCGACCACCTAGAACACCCTTGCAACACCTTGGCAACCACTCAGTACACCCTAGCAACCGCCTAGCAACACCTTAGCAACCACTTAGATTACGCTAGCAACGGCTTAGCAACCACTCAGAACAACCTAGCAACCGCCTAGCAATGCCTTAGCAGCCACATAAAACACAACCTAGCAAACCGCTAGTAACTTAGCAACCACTCAGTGGTCGACCTAGCAACCATTCAAAAAACCCTAGAAACCACCCAGCAACACCTTAACAACTACCTGGAACACCCTAGCAACACCTTAGCAACTGCCGAGCAACCACTCAGGACACCATCGCAACCTCCTAGCAAAAAGTCAAAATACCCCAGCAACCATCTAGCAACCACTCACCTTAGCAACCATTCAGAACACCTTCGCAACCACCTAGCAAGAAACATGCCAATGCATACTAGAAACATGCTAACCTATATGTACTTATCTATCTATGCCATCTGATTCAAACTTCTTCAAAACTACTTCAATTATTTTAAACATTAAAACTACTTCAAACTTTCAGACGAGGCTTTCTCAAGACACTATAAAGTTTGTCCACGAACTTCACTTGTCTAGTTGTAAAGTGCTACAAAAATAAAAGGCCAAAAATAAGGAATAATTCAATTGTGATCTGACGTCTTCGCCAAAAATGGTATTTTTGTTATGATTTCCAGTAAAAATATGTGAGCCTCCTCAAAAACAGGAACAAAGCGCTTATCTTAAATGAAGTTTATTTTACTTACCCTACTGGTAAATAGCATTTCTTGTTTTAATCATAAGCCCGACCATAGATAAGATACTAAATGGGGAGCAAAGAGGGAGATGAAGAAGACCGAAAAGGAGATGGAAAGACAGAGGAGGAGGACAATTGAATAGAGATTATTTACTGCAGCCATCCTCGGCTGTGCGCTGTAATGCATCACAGTGAAACGCCGCAGACTTTATCAGCCATCAGAATCAGTGCCAGGAAGAGCAGAAACTCAGGCCTGCATCTGATACATACCATTAGACACATCCTCGTACTCCTCAAGGCCTCTGGCTTTCTGAAGAACTGAACGCCAAGACTATGAAAAGCTGCCGTGTGTGTGTTTGTGACTCACCACACGTCCTCTGAATCCTCGTCACATTCGGCCCCAAACTGACAAATGTCGCAGGTTGACGTTTCCTTCTGACTGATCTCTGCAGAACCCTCATTAGCTGGTAAGAGAGAAACAAATGAGAGGAAATTAGTCAGGTTAGGAGGAATGTCATTTATATTTTGAAATATAAATATTCAATTTTCATTTATGAAATTGTTATGAACTGGGGTCTCATTTATAAAGGTGTCTCACGCACAAAACGAGGTTGGAAATGTACGTATATCACTTTCACATAAAGGTTGTGATCTATTAAAAACAAACTTGATTGAAGAATGTGCGCAGCTGTAAATAAACTCTAAGAAAACAAACAGTATTTAACTTTAATTTAGTGGTGGGCCGTTATCGGCGTTAATGTGCTGCGTTAACACGAGACTCTTATCGACAAGCTTTGATGACTTTCACCTTGCTATTTTAGCGCAGTTGTATACCTGGCCGAATTGCACTGTAGTGGGCGAGAACGAGTCTTCGAACCTGTGTGTATTCCTGCTGTGAAATTACCACATCAAACGTGACGTGCTAACATGGATGCAGTTCACTAGAGTGAATCTGATTAATGTTAGCTCCACATCTAACTATCAGGCACCTGTAGAGTTTATGCGTTCGAGTAAAACATACAAATAAAATGGAGTGGGTGCTTTTTAAAATGAATGACGGTGAATGAAAGTCAAACCGGTGAGCCGTCTGACAAATAAAGTGCCCTTCTGAATCAAATCAGCAGGATGCCCTTCTGGATCTTTCACTTACTTCGAAGACACTACTGACTACGCTTACATGGACATCTGTAATCTAGTTATTTGCCTTAATAGACAATAATATAATTAAGAGGTTTACGTGAAGTGCTTTCATGTAAGAGTTTCCTGTAATTTAGGGTGACTTTAACTGCAGTTCGGCAGTTCCACTTTCACTCATGAACATTTCATTCATGCCCCCGTGACAAACTGCTGTATTAGTTGCAAATAAAGAGTAAGGACTGGTGAGAGTGTTATGGAATTTAATAACGCACGCCGAATGGAAAGAAAAAAAACTTCCACATTTTGCTATGTGTGTTTGTGTGTGTGTGTGTGCGCGGTCCTTTTCTGACAGCCGCGTGTTTGGATCTTGTTGGAAAATATGGCGAAAAGTCCTACATGACAGTAGTAGTTTGATTGCGATGTTTACTTCAATAATGGCACTAATATATGCATACTCCACGTCTTAATTTCAATGCTGTTTAGTTTAGTTTTGACTTTAATCGGATTAACGTAATCAAAAATCGCTGTTTGGAGCTTATGTAGGCCTACAGTTCAAAATTCATGTTAAACTGAATAAACAGTTAGTAAACACAAGTACATCTTATTGAACATTATTTATTTTCATCACCAATTATCATAGTAGAACAGTTTCACAAGCAGTTTATGATGCATTTTGATGTCATTATTTGGGTAGCACACATATTCTGAATGACTTCGGTAGAATTCAAATGAGCCATTTTAATCTAGATTAATTCCAAGATTACAGTGAGATTAATCTAGATAAAAAAATAATCTATGCCCACCTTTAAATATAGACTAATTTGAGCCACTTTAAATCATCATATGAGCCATAATCCTTAATAAATAAATTATTGTTTATTCTGGTATATGCTCGTTTTTAGGAAGGTTTCTTATACAGATGAAACCCCAGGGGGCCTATCTTACACCCAGAAAAAAAGGTGCAAGATTTGCTTGTTGCGATTTGTTGCTATTTTCAGATAAGCAACCCTAATTTTGATGTTTTGCACCACATTGTTTAAATAGTAAATCCATTTGCGCAACTTTATGGACACATGGGTTTTCCAGTCTAAAAAGGAGGTGTGTTAAGGCACATTTGTTGACGCGTTGCTATTTTGAGGAACAGAAATAGACTGCGCCATTGACCAACTAAAAGCTGCTCTAAAGTCTGCCTATGTGGATCCAAACACTTACACATCGCTTAATACACACAGGATGTACAGCAATACACAAATATATTTACATATGAAAAAAAAACAAAAATAAAAGATTAAAATGTTACAAAAACTATTATTTTCTACATAAATATAAAAACACTACCTCCATGCCTCAGGCTTTTTTCAGTTTTGACAATTTGCGTTTGTATAATTATTATTAGTAGCTGATTATTTATTATATGCATATTTATATTTGTTTTAATAAAAACTAGTTGAGATTTGTCCCCCTGTCGGGTTTTGGGTGCAGTTTGTATGAGTCACCATATTGGGAATAAGAATAGGATGTGTGTTTGAATATAACTGTTAGGATATAAGTGTTGTTTTTCACTCGATATTGTTGTTCATTTATTCATTTGCTGGAAATTAGAACTGAATTTAGAAATAGTTTTAAAACAAATCATTGCGCTTAACAAACAAAATTAAATGTGTAGGCTAATGGATGTCTTCAGTGGAGTGTGTACAACACTATTTCCTTGCACGAAAGTAAAAGAGTAAAGTAAAGACTAAAAGAGGCCAGAGGAGGCCCATTCTTTATCCTCGCGCTGCAGATGGTCTGTTTCCTCACAGCAAAGTGTTCAGTTTTTACATTTACAAAATCAGCGATGCAACTGACTCTTAAAGGGAATGTGAGATGAGACTCTGATTGGTTTAATGTGCGTTATGCTCAAAACACACCCATAACTCATAAAGAGAATAAGCACAACCCTGTTAGACCATGTGCCAGGTCACAGAGCATATTTTTCTATTCTTAAAATAGCAAACGTTGATTTCTGACACGCCCTTAATGCTTTTGCGCCATGCGCTTTAGACTATGCGCCTAGATCGTTAAAATAGAGCCCCAGGTCTTTCAATGTTTTTACACAAACTAATTGTGTAAATGAATTTGCAAGTGCACTGCAAAAAGTTTTTTTTGTTCATAGTAGTCTTTATTTGTTCTTAAATCAAGATACATTTGCTGAAAATGCAGGATGACATTTTATGTACTGTATATTTAAACATTCACTGATACATTATTAAATAGTTATCATTGTTAAGATCATTGATGCCATAGCTGAATAATAAGAATTCAGTACATGGAAATGGCACATGTTTATATACAGTTGACGTAAAAATGATTAGCCCTCCTGTGAATTTTTACTGTAAATATTTCCCGAATGATGTTTAATGAAGCAAGAAATCTTTCAGAGTATTTCCGATAATATTAACCTAGTTAATCTTCTGTAATCTTCTATAATCTATATTCTATATTAATCTGCACTTTAAGCTGAATACTAGTGTCTTAAAAAATATCTAGTAAAATATTATGTACTGTCATCATAGTATTAACCTAGTTAATCTTCTATAAGCTTCTATTATCTATATTCTATATTAATCTGCACTTTAAGCTAAATACTAGTGTCTTAAAAAATATCTAGTAAAATATTATGTACTGTCGTCATGGCAAAGATAAAACAAATCAGTTATTAGAAATGAGTTATTTCAACTAGAAACAATGCAGCAATATATACCAAAACAACAGTTTGAGACAGTAATCCATGCTTTCGTGACCACTCGGTTAGATTACTGTAATGCACTGTATGTGGGGAGTAGCAGGTCAGCTACAGTATGCCCGTTTGCAAATGGTGCAAAATGCTGCAGCACGCCTGTTAAGTGGTACTTGCAAATATGACCACATTTCTCTCATCTTAGCTTAGCTTCATTGGTTGCCTGTGAATTTTAGAATACAAGATTCTTTTATTTGTCTAAGACTCTAAATGGTCTTGCCCCACCTTTTATCGCTGAGCTGATACACCCCTATAAGCCCACTCATTCTCTCAGGTCAGCTGATCAGCTCCTGATTGTGCCAAAAACAAAGCGTAAGCTTAGAGGGGATTGTGCTTTCGCCATGACTTTGGAATGCTTTGCCGCTGCTCACTAGACAGACCTCTTCTGTGTTTTCATTTAAATCAGCTCTTAACTTTTTTTTTCATTAGTATTTGACACCTGATCTTACAAACTGGTTATTTTATTTCATATGCTTTTTAAGATCGTTTCGCTATATTTTATCTTGTATTTTATATACTATTATGCTTATTTTGTTGTATATTTCAGGACAGCACTTGACTTATTAAAACTATGTTTAGAAATGTGTTGATAAAAATCTTTCCGTTAAACAGAAATTGGGGAAAAAATATACAGGGGGGTTAATAATTATTAATTCAACTGTATATAGGTCATTTAAAAAAACAGCATGGCCAAATTACCATATATTTAAGGAAATCGCTGTATACAATGTAAAATTCCAGCTCTGTAGTTTAGAGAAAAAGTATGCCATAATAATAGAAAATGAATCTTTGAATGTCAGGGTGTTCTGGATAACCATACACTGTATACAGTATATGACAGTAGCAGCCGTGAGGTGTATGATTAAATAATTAGTTGATTATTGCTGGAGATCAACCAACTGCCCGCAGTATCAGCCGAGCTGCCCCTCTACAAAACGAAAACATAACCGTAAAAGTGATTTGTGATGGATTACCGATGGCAAACAGCCAGAGAATCTTCCGTTGGCCCTCGCCTCCATGAAAATCTGATGTTACCACAAATTCATCACCACAACTGCCTCAACTTACTGATTTTATGCTGGGGTAAAGTGTTTATTTGAAATGCAATCAAAGTTTGAATAGCGCAGCTGACTAAAACACTTCAATTAGGACAGTGCTAATTGCAAATTTGCAGTGCTTGAGCAGCCACTGGCAGTAAATGAAAAGATCTAAGTAAACATTGCTCGGGAAGGGCTCTGAAGGCTAAATATGGGTCAAGCAGCAGCTTTTAGCCTGAAAAAATAGATGATTTGAGTGGGTGGAAAGGAACGGCCTCATTTGCCACACATTATAGAGTGTGAAGTGTCAGGCCTGAGTTACTGTGGTGTACACGCATTCGGATTTAGAGTCAAGGGTAGTGTGTGGTGTTGCTAAAAGCTATAATGCTAAAATTGAGTTCACAATCACATGCAGAATTCTATAATATTTGCTTCAAATCTTGAGTATTGTGAGTTACACTTGGTTTGCCTTGATCATTATATTAGAGCTGATCTGATTACAAGATTAGAGCCCAAATATGTGTTTTCTGACCTAATATGTGCAGCTAGAGCTGTCATAACAACATTATCATGCATAATGCAAATATGCAAGAGCAACTGATGCATCTCTGAAGTTTCCTGTTGAATTGAACCTGACAGCTCTAAATATAACTAATTTTGTTGTGTATTTAAAACAAAACCAAATCCACAAGTAATGTGTTTTTTTCCATTTATTTCAAACAAATTAAAAGATTGACAGTGATTCTGCATGTATGTTAGGGTATGTTTATATGACAACAGTGTACTAAAATGGAAAAGTTTCAAGTACAGACGACAGCGTTGTCAAAATGATATAAATTCACATTGATCCACTGAAAAGACGCTGTATTATGTCCCTCATGGCAATGTCACTTTGTGAAGAAACACTGAATATTTGCACACTTTGGGCCTGTCCAAACATCCAAATACCAACAGCAGTGTTGGCCACAAGAGTTTGTGCATGCAACAAGCACAATTCACTTAACACAGGGGTCACCAACATATATTTCATATTCAGGGCTTGACATTAACTTTTTTGATCACCAGCCACTGTGGCTAGTAGATTTTCAACATTACTAGCCACTCGCTATTTTCACTAGCCACACTTTTCTTGTTGGGAAAATATATTTTATATGCTTAAATTTGACTTTGACATGCAAAAATGACTTGATTTAGATGATGCGTTATGTCCACATGCCTTCTCATTCATTTAACTTCTTGTGTGTATTGTGTATTAGCTTGCTCAGTGTACATGAGCAAATGGGTTGTGTCGCAAAGCAATCAGTTTTTATTTCACATGACTTTTCAGGGCTCAAAATTAAGGATTTACCAAATTTATCACTGACCACACCAAATAAGTGTTTCTTAGCCACAATTTTTTAATGTCAAAACAAAGAAAATATAGCTGTATAGGTGCACATTTTAATTTAACAAAACTTTTCTTTAAAAAAACATTACATTTAAAAAAAGTATTATTGTCATGTATCTAAAATATGCACAGTAATCTGTCCTGGATCACCAGTTAACTACACATAAACGGGGAGTAATCTCCCATTAAAGCAATGTTGTTGTAAAAAAATATAATTAAACCATATTAACAAAAATAACTGTAAGCAAAAGAAAGCAGGTAAAACATACCATGTTTGATAATGAAAGGATGATCGCGCACACTGCTAATATAGGCCTGTTAATAATCTGTTCAAAGAATAATTAAAATGAAAGCAGTGACCGCTGCTGCTTACAAAAGAATATGTGTATTTTTTAAAAATCTTGAGCTCTTAAAAGCAGCAGGACTGTGGGTGCATGATCATCGCTCTTTGTGCAGTCTATTTCAAAGGGAACTGATCGCACCAGTTGCGCTTCCTCTAGGCACGGTTGCTTCGCGCAAGTAAACGGGAGCGCGCGTGCTTTTTAACAGTCGCCCGCATCACATCACCTGTGCGCGCGAGTGATCATCCTCTCGTTCAGTATTTACCTGCTTTCTTTTGCCCGCGCGAACAGTTATTTTTGTCAGTCGTGCTGCTTCTCGATTCTAAGATCACATTTGCACGAATATTGGGTCATGCTTATTGTCGAACTCTGCTTTTAAGAAAACTACAATTTAAAAAATTATTTCCAAATAGCCAAAGTGGCTAGTGGAGGTGTCTGTCTAACCCGCCACGGCTGAAATTTACCCGCATTTGGCGGGTGTTAATGTAAAGCCCTGTTCATATTAGCTAGCTGGTCTCCACAGCAATGGTTGCGGGTGCAGTAAAGGGAGGAGATGATTTAAAAAGAAAAAAGAAAAGAAAAAAAAACATATCGTTTTCACAGTGAATAGGAGGAGTTATTTTTTACTTCATTTGGAGACGGCAAAGCGGCACAATGTTGATAGACATTTCAGAACGTCTCACGCAAGCTAATGTTACCATGCTATACCCACCAGATAGCGCACTACAAGTGGAAAAAGTCCGGAAGGTTTGTGAAAACAGCAGTCTTTTTTCACAAGACTGGTGAAAACTCCCCAAAAAGAAACCGAAGCCTTATTTAAAGCTACACACTTTTTGATCAGAAAAGCAAAACATTTTCAGACAGGAAAGCAAAACTGTGCTTAAAGACTAGAACGGATGTAATCTACACTCTCTCCGATGTCCAACTCAAGGCAAATACAATGGTTAGAAGAGCATCGGCTATGTTAAAAATGCTGTAGATTTGGTGATAATTTCAGTAAAATCTGAAAGTTGATTTATGTTACGCAATTGATAGTCTGTACAAACATGGTACAACATAGTGCATGATTTATTAAAAATTGTTAGTGGCTAGTGAAAATATTGTAGAAGGGATCATTTGAAAATGTAAATACTTGCAGAGTTTTATCGAAACAAAGTGTTGCATATTTATATTTCTCTGTTTCCTACTTACAAATCATTGTTGACAACTATTGTGAGAAATCTTTAGCATGATCAGTGTCTTCACATAGATGAATTTCATTAATTATTAATAATAATATATAATTAAAAGTAAATTTGTTATTTGAGAAGTGTGTATCAAACTGCTAGCCCTCCACATTAATCGGTACTCAAGAAGTAGCTCTCAGTTTGTGACCCCTGACTTAACACATACTGTTGCCAAACTAGCTCAGGCTCATAGGAAATACATACCTCAGCCTCTATTTTTGTAAAGGGAATTGTTTGTATAGTTTTATTTTTTCTTATTTTCTACTTAAAACTAAGTGTAGTAAGTACACTACCTGACCAAAGTCTTGTCATCAGTCCCAGTTATAAGAGCAACAAAAAATAACTTGACTTTTAGTTGGAAAAGATAATTTGGAAAAGTGGCAGAAGGTAGATTTGTCTGATGAATCATCTGTTGAACTGCATCCCGATCATCACAAATACTGCAGAAGACCTATTGGAACCCGCATGGACCCAAGATTCTAACAGGAATCAGTCAAGTTTGGTGAAAAAAAAATCATGGTTTGGGATTACATTCAGTATGAGGGCATGCGAGAGATCTGCAGAGAGGATGGCAACATCAACAGCCTGCGGTATCAAGATATTTGTGCTGCCCATTATATTACAAAACACAGGAGAGGGCAAATTCTCCAGCAAGATAGCGCTCCTTCTCATACTTCAGCCTCCACATTAAAGTTCCTAAAAAGCAAAGAAGGTCAAGTCCTGCAAAAACGCTTTCTTTGCCATTCCTGATGACTTTATTAATACGTTATTTGAGTCATTGCAGAGATGTATGGATGCAGTCCTCCAACTCATAGGAGTCATACACAATATTAATTCTTATTCCACTGCATCATGACTTTATATTCTATACTGTACATTATGTCTGTTAAGTGACAAGACTTTTGTCTTATGTAAGTCAGACCTTACTGTCCTAATGAAATAATTAAAAATCAAGGCATGATCATATTTTATTTTGGTAAAATAAGCGTAATCTAGAGGCCTTTGCCTTTCATATAACCTCCTAGGGCTTGAGTGTCATACGTGGACAGCGCATTTTAGCTCTTAAGTGGCTATTTAAAATACTTTGAATGTTTTATATTTTGTTACAGACATACAGTGTAATCCTGCAACTGTTTTGCAGCATATGAAATGTCCTAAACCCCTTTTTTAACTGTCCAGAATGGGAAAAATGTTGTTTTTACTCTCTGATAGTCAAAGAAAAAAAAAGTGTTTTATGTAAATTGAGATCACGAGGGTTTTATGTCAATTGGGACCATCATTTTTTTCTAAAAGTACATTATATGAAAAGATGATACTTAGGTTTTTATTCTAATTAGGTTCCAATAAGCCCAAATAGCAAAGAGAAATAAAAAATGCATGTAAAAAACAACAACTTGGACCTTAAGAGGATATGCTATCTGATACCAAATGATCAACTAAGTCAAGTTATTATTTGTTGTTCCTAACATGTGGATAGGCGACAAGACTTTAGTCAGGTAGTGTAGTATAGGACAGAGAAAACGCATTGTAACGCTCTCAATTGGCTACTTTGTAATTCTCTTTGCATGTATGTTTGATGATTTGTAAGAGCGAGAAGGAAGTGTTGTTTCCGCATCGATAAAACATATCTGACTCTAAGTGTGTGTGTGATTTAGAATGTATGAGCCTAATCTCATCAATCATTTAGACATTGAAACATGTTTCACTTTACAGGGGAACAGTGCTCTCCTCATGCTAAACTTTTCTTAAAGTCCCACTGATCTGTTTGTGAGCATCTACACTTCTCCATCTTTCTCTCTTCCTGCACTTTTCTCTTCTGTTTCCCTTCCTCGATCTGTCAGACTCCCTGTGTCTTTCCTCTCCAACATTTGCTCATATGTTCTCTTCTCTCTGTGTGTAAACACTCTTGTATGCCTTTATCTGTCTTATTTCTTTTCTTCTCTTCCTCAATTCCCTGTTCTTTGCTCTTTGAGTCACATTTTTTTTTAGTCACTGTTCTTGTGTTTATCAACTTCTGATCAGTTATAGGGCTACCAGGATGGTGGACTAAATGTCCAACAATAGCTGATCAAACGGGTGCACAAAACTGCTACGCAAGTGTGCATGTGTGAGTAAAATACAAACTGCAGACCCAGTTTGGTGCTAGAGAAGTTCTTTTGCATACCAGATTTCATTCATTTGGATAGGTTTTAAAGTACACCTATTTTACCCCTTCTACAAGATGTAAGATTTTGGTGTCTCCAGAATCTGTCTGTAAAGTTTCAGCTCGAAATATCCATCGGATTATTTATTAAACATTACTGAAAATGCCCATTTTATGGTCAACTTCGATACGATACTAAAAAAATATTGATATTCGATACCATTTTCGATACTGTGAGAAAGCCACGCTGGTGAGCCGGTATCGATACTAACCAAAAACAAGATCGTATTATTTTTATTTTCAATACTTATCAAAATTTCAATATTTTTTACAACACTCCAAGATGCTACATATTGCACCAAAATTACAAACAAAAATATACACTGTTAATTACTATTATTCATAAATTAACTATTAAATCACATATGAACTGGTCAGACAGTGTATGCATGTGTTTAATCACTAGGTTTTCTTTTTTTAATTATAATATATATATATATATATATATATATATATATATATATATATATATATATATATATATATATATATATATATATATGAGCAATTCCAGCGTTGGATGTGACACTTGCAGTAAAAACTCAAAACATAAATTCACATAGAAAGTATACAATAACATTATATTGACAAATCTGTTTATATTTTCCAAAACAACTGACCACAGAGTTATGAGAGCAGAAAAATATCAATCTTTAAACATTTTTTATACTTTCAATGAGAAAAACAAGCATGCGTTATGGATGTGACAAAAAAAGTCTGTGAGTTTTCAGTCTACAACATACTTTGTAGAAATTCTGTCAATTAAACTGCACAACCCAAAAGAAACCATGCTAATCAAACAGATACGAGTCGGCTCACTAAAGAACAAACATGATTGATTTTATGTTATTTAATATTTTTTGCATTTACGAGGAAAAAGTGTCGTTATGGATGTGACACTTTTCCGTTATGGATGTGACACCTGTGAAATTGCCACTTGTGTGACTTTGGCAAATTAAATATAATAGTTTTAAACACTGACAGATACATTTAGGAGTATTTTTAAAGTACTGTCAAATACTTGCTTACACAAAAAATGTAGAAACGGTTTCCCTATTTTGGTGAAAACTTAATTTTTTGCATGGCAAGGTTGACATTTGCATGGAATTGCTCATATATATATATATATATATATATATATATATATATATATATATATATATATATATATATATATATATATATATATATATATATATATATATATATATATATATATATATATATATATATCACACATTTGAAACCAGAAGTTTACATACACTGTATAAAAAGGCACATCACAATTTAAAAAAGACAGATGTTTATGTGACTAAACTTTTTCTCTCTTAGGTAAGTTAGGATTATCAAATTTCTTTCTGTTATGCTTCATAGCAGAATAATGAGAGAGATTTTTTTGAGAAATTGTTATAACTTTCCTTGAAAGTCAAGTTTACATACAATAAGATTATTATGCCTCTGAAAAAGCTCAGATGATGGTTTCAAGGATTTGGAAGTTTCTGATTGGCTAATTGACAACATTTGAGTTAATTGGAGGCACAACTGTAGAATAGTATTTAAGGGAAACCTCAAACACACTGCTTCCTTGTGTGACAACATGGGAAAACCAACAAGCCAGAATCAACCAAAAAAAAAGCCAGATTACAATTTGCTAAATTACACTGGTAAAAAGAATAATTTTTGGAGACATGTCCTGTGGTCTGATGTAACTAAGATTCAACTGTTTGGCCATAATGACCAGTGTTACATTTGACATGCATAACTGATGCGCTGCAAGCAGAGAAAGGTCTAACTTCTACACAACTCCAGCAGAAAACAATTTCTTCTTATTCATTTGAACATTTACATTACATTCATGTTAATTGATGCATGTGCCACTCCATGTTAGTATGCTGAAAGCTGAACTACATTTTTAAAGTTAAAAACTTGGAACCTGAGGGAGAGGGAAGCCTGCGAGCCGTATCGAAACCTGAGATGCAGTAATATATGCAAATCCCATAATTAAAATCATATATGTCATATATGTACATACAGTGCTTATCATAATTGAGTACACCTCATTTTGATCCTTTTCTCAGTGAATAAAGGCAATGTTTTTGGTGCATTTAAACAGAACAGATTTATTAAACCGATATATTTATTAAAATAATAGTTTAGTCACCGAACATATTTAGGAATTGAAAGATAATATGATTAAGTTCATGCAAAATATTGCAAAAAAAAAAACCCTACAAAATTTCAACTACATTTTTTTTTTGCATCTCTTGATTTTTCCTATATACTAGGTATACTAGTTTTTAGACCGTTATTGTAATAATTTTGTTAGATAAGCTCCATATTTGGCTTCAGTACTGACTAATCTAATGTATATGCACAAATATAATAAAGCTTTCTATTAAAAATATGAATTTAAAAGATAGATTTGTGAGGGGTGTACTTATATATGCTGAGTGAGCACTGAATGTGCAATATATATTTTAAAATGTCAAAAACGGGCGCTCAGATGTGAATATAACAGGATGGGTTGCCATGTGTGAGGACCAAACAACATCTCCTGCTACTTTAAGAACTGAACCAAAAAACGTTATGTGCATCCCCTAGTGTTCAAAAGTTTGGGGGCATCACTGTGAACATATTTCTTTTGTTTTTTTTACTTATAATCAAAGAGTGAACATAATTTCCATTAGAATTATAGTTTAGGCTCTTGTAAGTGTGTGTGCACAAGCAGTAAGTTGCTGTCTCCAGTTCACTTAACCGCCACCGATGTCGCTATAACCAGGGTTTTCTGAATTCTATACTGCATTTTAATTTAAAGGGCCATGAAACCCCCCTGTCTTAGCAGAGTGTTTTCACACCTCTAGTTTGGAAAAAGTCAGGAAAGTGGGTGTGTCCAGCTCTGTTTAGGTGGGAGTGTCGGGGGAGGGAAAGAGGGAAGGATTTGCAAATATGGGAGTTTTCGTTTGGGCACGCGCTGATTTTCAGAGCCGAGGCAAAACAAACACACAGACGCAGGGGAGAAAGACAGTGACTGTGTTTACATGGACATCAGTAATCAAATTACTTGCCAAGTTATTATTTTGTCGACTTTAAGTGCAGTTTGGCACTTTCACTTTTTATTCAGGATCATTTCCTGCATGTCCCCCATGACAAATGAGATATTGAAAGCGAGGAACTGCTGGAGAGTGGAGTTTTAATGGAGTGTTTGATACCGAACGGCGAATGGGAGAAAAAAATCCTCCGCATTTCTCGGTAACTTAGATGCACTTGGTAGGTAGCGTCAGAAAGCCGTGTGTGTATAGACTATCCTGTCACAAAATGCGGCTAAAATTCTACATGACAGTAATAGTTAGATTGCTGTGTTTACATGTTTACACTCGGAGAGCAGCATTTACAGCGGATCTTTCAGTCTATAATATTGTACTATAATATTGCAGTGATATTAACATACTGTAAACGTAGTAACTAAATCATTTTGACTATGGTATGTCTTTAAAAACTGAAAGAGCACTGCTGACCATATGAAGTAACTTTGTCATCTAAATGAACAAACAAAGGGCACTGCTCTCACACACACTTACAAAATCAGGACAATCAAACTGGAACTGTGTCTTTTTTTTAAAACGAGACGAGTGGCAAATCCAGATTTCATCATTTCCAGATGCGAAAAGCTCTCAGGTAAAAAATGTTCCTTACAAATGCATTTCTCATGAATTAATGCCGTACACTCAGAGACGTCAAGATGTACTCGCAGGTACAGACATCCACTCTCCACGCTGGATTACACGCAAGTATCTAATCGCCGTGACGCAGCTTCAAAAATTCATTTTAAACTGGAAGAACAAATTTGCTCAAAATAACGCAAAAATAACCAATTTTCACTTTTTAGTGGAATATATGTGTCCTAATAGTGTTTATAGCAGTGTGGGGCACATATATGACTGTCAACAGCTCAAAAAATGTGTTTTGGTGTTTTGTGACCCTTTAAATGAGAATAGAAAACATTTTTAAAAAGCAGTAATTTTCAATGTAATATTGTATTTAATAAAATGCAGCCTTGGTGACTTCTTTTAGAAGCAAACAAACAAACAAACACAAATCTTTAAGTGATTACTGTAGGAAATGAACTATGAAATGCTAAATCATGGAGTTTTTAATGTTTGTTAAGCATAGTCAGTGGTGGACAGAAACGATTTTTTACTTAATTACAGTATTTTTATTTTTGGGATAATTTAATTTCATTATATGCCAAAGCATACTTTTTGCTCAAATACATTTCATAAAACATATGTGTAGTATTCTTTTAGGTGAACTTGTTCAATTAATTTGTCAACCGAACTAATCTGATTGCATTTGTGTTCTTAAGTCAACAACTCACTAATTCAAATGATTGGGTCAGAATGAGTTTTCAGTTAACAAGTCAAATGACTTGGTTCAAGCTAGTCTTTACTTACTGATTCACTGAACTCACAAGTCTGACTCAAAATAAGCCAACTGTTTCCCATCACTCAAGAACAGCATGTGATTTTTCTACAAAGTTCACTCAATCTATGCTCCAAGGATGTCTATAAAAGCACAAAAAATTAATTCAAAGTTAAAAATATCAAATGTTGATTTGCTCAATTTCCTGTTTGTTCAGTGTTTAATAGACCTTTATTGTTTCCAACCCAGTTCTTCAATCCAGCGCTTACACCAATGCGCATTCCTGTGAATCAATGTTCAACGATTGCTTTTTCCCTGTGATTTAAATCAATTTCCAGGCCTCTTTTCTATTCTTTTTAAAGCTCAAATACATGTTTTCCCTGTTTACTGTGTGCACTTGCTGTTTTCTTGCTACATACAGCAGCAACCTTGTAGAATTGGCTTTCGGTAACTCGATCTGCAGTGCTTTTCATGTGGTGCTCAAAAGGGCACATGATTCTTCTGTTAAAGCATTGATGGGAGTCAAATGAAAGGCTGTTGTTCCAAATAGAAAACATGCATACCTCTTTCTGAATACTACTCCATGCCAATGTATAGGCCTTTCTATTTTTATTAAATCTATATATACGTTTTTTATCCACTTCAGATGTTGACTGCTATATAGTAGGATGTTTTCTCAACATGAACAATTAAGTTTTTACTTTAATGAAAATTATGTACGTTTAAGTATGAAAAACTATAGTGAAAAAAAGTTGAAAAGTAAAGTGCGGCAGAGCACAACATGGTCTAACGCAAGAAATACATGGCCAGCAGGGGGCAGTTATGTAACATACTGAACATACTGAACTGATATACGGTAGCAGCCAGAGCATGTGAGCGGAGCTGAGCGATGTGCAGGGCCAGACGGAATCTGCGGACGTTTTTTGCTATTTCTGCGGAGATTTTTAGTAAAAATCTGCGGATTTCTGCGGAATTATTTTGGGAGTATCATAACTAAAACCTTAATATGTGAAATAAAAAATAATATCTTTTTAACTTTTATTTAATGTTTAAAATGCAAATCCAATCAGATTCACTGTAAATAGTTAACTGTAAGTAAATAAACAGAATTAATGATGGGCTAAAAATCTGCGGAAATCTGTGGAAAATCTGCGGAATTCTGCGCGCACAGATTCCGTGTGGGCCTAACGATGTGACACTCCGCTAAGCATTCTGCTTCATGGTCGTGCGCTTGCTCGCCGGCTCAGATCCTGCGCCGACATAAAATTTCTCTAGTAGGCTAACTCTAATTTTGTAACTAAAAAATCTTAAATAACTATCTAAAATTAAAGCACTTTGATAAAATAAGTTTCTCTTTCAAAGCGATGTTCTTTCTTGTGCTTTTTTCTTTCAGGACAGTTTTTAATATTATTTTAATAGGGCTACAGTAAGTGATCAACTGTGTATTGTATTGCCAATTTAATTAGATGTGTGTTATCTTATACTACAGTTTAACTATATTAAACAGTTAATATTATTCTTCTCAAGTAGGCCTAAGTAACTAGTGTATCTAAAATGTAAATTATGTAAGGTCATTATACAACACTACAAGTTTTTTTTCCGCCTTATTTTCCAGTACAAACATCTAATCATTCTTAAATGACAAAAAAATATTAAGAATGAAATCTGGAATTTGACAAATTGATCGCAATTGAGTGACTATATGCTTAAAACAATAAAAAAATCAGTCATTCTCACATCTAAAACTCATAAGTCCAATCAAGGATTCATGTCAAACTGTATTTAAAATCCCTTTTAAGTCAATTGGTGTAATTAAAAATAATGTGACAGCTGTATTATTTTTGTATTATTTATTATAATTGCAATTTAAGCACATAGAATGCATTTAAAGGGGTCCTATTTTGCCCCTTTTTACAAGATGTAACAAAAGTCTCTGATGTCTCTAGAGTGTGTATGTAAAGTTTCAGCTTAAAATATCCCACAGATCATTTTTTATAACTCTTTGAAACTGCCCCTGTTAGGCTTTGATCAAAAACACTCCGTTTTGTCGACTGTCGCTTTAAATTAAATGAGATTGTGCTCATAGCCCTCTTTAAAAAGAAGGCAGAGCTAAAAACATATACTGTATGCCTTAGCATAGTGTCAGATTCATGCTTAAAACTATTTCAAGAGTTCACATTTAGATAATGCTCAACTATGATAGCAGGTTTGGCATGCTGTCCCGGGAGAGAACCCTGAGCTTTGAGATAGATGAGCCCAAGGTTCCTGCCTGGTCATAGAGCATAAGGAGTGATACGAGATCTGGTGTTTCTCGAGTGCCCCTGTTTATATTCTGGCTAATATGGTGGTTCTGACTAATTAGGTATGTATGCGTTAAGTGCTTGTGACTGTATTACGATTCACTTATGTACATGTTTTTAGACAGTGGGAGGAAACCGGAGGACCCGGAGAAAACACACGCAAACACAGGGGGAACATGCAAACTCCGCGCAGGGAGTGCCGACTGGCTCGATTAGAACTTGAACCTGTGGCCCTCAGTGCTAGCCACTGAGTCACCGTGTTGCCCGATCATGAAAAGAGGAGGAGGGAGAAGGGAAGGATAGAGGTTTTTTTTTTCCAAAAACTAAGATATGGAATGAAGTTTAGGCAGGATATTTATAGTAGTTTTAGAAAGATCTGATAGGCTAGCTAATGATTAGCGATGAGGATCAGCTGTAGTTGATCATATCACGTGATCCTCTCGAAATTAGTCTGTGAAACTTCACAAAAAAGTCTTTAGTCATTTAAATTTTATGCATTTTCTTCAGAAAACAAAAACTACAATCTACAATCTTGTACTGGAAAACAACACAAAATACAGAAAGAAAAAAAGAATGACATTGCAAAATAATGCCTTTTTTATTAATATTACTAGGCAATTAGGTATTCCATTCCAGATACCATCTCTATTTCCCTGTTTCACATTCATCCGCATTCATTCACCATTATTGAATCAGTCATCTGCACATCAATAACTGTCTGGTTTAGCTCAGCTACCAAATCCAACCTCCGAAGACTACGTCGAAACGTTCGGACTGCTGAATCATTGGTACAACCCTCCCTACTCTCCAAGAACTGTACTTATCCAGAGCGAGCAGAAGGGCTGCCAAAATCACTCTGGACCACTCACACCCAGCACACTACCTCTTTGAACTTTTACCTTCTGGTCGACGCTACAGAGCACTGCGCACCAGAACAGCCCGACACAGAAACAGTTTCTTCCCTCAGGCAACCCATCTCATGAACACTTGATAATAATAAATGTGGAACCAACATCACTACTTGCTATACACTTTTATACACATATATACTTATTTAACAACACACTTTACATGCCAATTTGCATATAACAGCTGCACATATAACGTTGTATATAGTAATATACCTGTACATACACTTGTCAATTTGTATATCTGCATTCACTACTTTTTAAAATATATTTACTTTTTATCTGTTTTTTTAGTCCTGTCTCTGTAATTCTGTTGCACTGTAGAAGCTCTGTCACAAAAACAAATTCCTCGTATGTGTGAACATACCTGGCAATAAAGCTCTTTCTGATTCCGATTATTCTAATATTTCACAGCAGACAGATCGTCTCTTTCTTTCTTCTGTTTCTCTCTCTCTCACTTCTTCCCATCGTCTCATCCTGTATCTTTTTTTTAAATTAGCTCTAGAGTGAAAATCTTCATCTCTGATTCACTTTATAAGTACCGCTGGCATGTTCACATCCATCAGAAAAGGACAGAAGCTGCTGTCATCCGAACTCACTATGAGAATCTATGTGCGTGGGTGTGTGTGTGGATTTGAACAGGCAAAGTGAGACTCGAGATCATATTTCTAATGCTCTGTATTAATTAGAGATGAGTTGAAAATACTCACCATCATCTCCTGATCCGGAGCCAGCATCTACGAAGCAGAAAAACAGATGGTCAGTCAGAGAAGCGTCACATCCATACAAACAGATTCAGTTGGGTTTTTGAACCACATCTGAATGCAACTAACAAACAAAATAACAAAATATTTGATAATTAGGTTTTTGTTTACAACACTTTTGAGGAAATCAGTCATTCACACATAAGTCACTCATAAGTCCAATCAAGGATTCATGTCAAAGTGTATTTAAAATGTATATGAATAAGAATTGTGGACTTTGACTTGCCTGCATATTCCCCCATTTCCAAAGACATATTTAGACAAACTATTGTCATATTGATGATCTGGTCCATGCCTTCTATAGATGATTTGTATTTTTAACAATTTCTTCCTAATGTCTTATCTAGAATAATGTGTTACTAATTAAAACATCCTGCCTGCCCCCCCCCCCCCCCCCCGTCTTTTTTCATTAATTAATTATTATTTTTTTTACTTTTAAATTGATAACTGATGTTAATATGATTGTGATGGGTTATATTGTCACATTTGTTACATCTAAAAAAAAGAATAAGAATTGTTATTTTTTTGTACATAGAGACGTTCAATGCAGTTGATAGATGTAATTAAAATTGATTAATGTGGCAATATTTATCTTAATTGTTATACAAGCATTAAGAATGCATTTAAAGGGGTCCTATTATGCCCCTTTTTACAAGATGTAATAAAAGTCCCTGATGTTCCTAGAGTGTGTATGTGAAGTTTCAGCTCAAAATACTGCACAAATAAATTTTTATAACTCTATGAGATGTCCCCTATTAGACTTTGATCCAAAATGTTTAGTTTTGGTGACTGTCGCGTTTAATTCAAAAGAGATTGAGCTCACTTTTTAAGAGGGAAGAGTTACAAATGTCTGTGCGCTAGCATAGTGGCAGATTCAAAACAGGACTATGGTTGTTTTCTGTAAAAAACTAAAAATGTCATAAATCGTTCACTTGTGCATTGAGCTCATTGAGCATTGAGGCATTTATAATGCCTCTTAGTCGCTGACCTTGTTCGCTTAGTCACTGTTCCTTGCCATGTCCACTTAAGTGTAATTGTATTGTTTACCAATTTTTATTTTTAACATATATTTTTAGATTATATGATATGCGTAATTGTATTTGTTGTAAAATCTTTTAAAAATTCTACTTTTTGAATTAATATTATTTGTTAGGCACCTAGGGTCTGAGAGTATCACAATTTCGATTCTCTGTACGTCCTGTACATGTGGTTGAATTGACAATGAAGTTGACTTTGACTTGACATTTTCTTCAATAGGTACGGTGTGAAAACTCTAATGGCAGACAGCTGCTTCTCACTTAGGTCTGTTTATGCTAATGAGAAAGAGATCATCACTAACGGGCGGGGCTCTTCTCCTCCAATGACATGTACAAAGGGAGAATGTCAATCAAAGTGTTTCTGCAGACTGTTTTTATAAAGTTTGATTATAAAAAATTATTGAGAGCATACCATACTATCAGAGGCTGGCTATATTCACACACCGTATCAACACAACTGTGCTTAAACCATTTATAAAAGTGATTTTTGCATAATAGGTCCCCTTTAAAATGCCACGATCTCATTTGGGGTTGCCAAATATTTGACTTTTGATTACTTCTGCCTGTGTTAGTGCATGCTTAGGTCATCTGGTGATGTCATTGGCCCATGAACATTTCCTGCCTGTTATCAAGCTATTTAATAATGGTAAACAAAAGGTGATTCGATCGTAACTTAACGTTAAAACAGCTATCGTAACATTACTTATCAATATGTGGACATTTTTGGATTCTTGGAAGCTATATAGTAATTAAAAATATAAAACAGGAAATATGTTTGAAATATGTTATTGTTAACATCCCTCAAAATTGTCTAGAACCAGCATATCATATATTATCTATTTTATATAGCATCTGGTTCAGCAAATCTTGCAAAGACAGAGCAGATGAAAACAACAGAAGCAATACATATTTATCGTAGCCCTATTTAAAAAGCATTAATTGAACACTAAGATACGGTACACCAGAGCATTCCCAGGACATAAAAGTGACCCTATTATGCTGTTTTTTTTTCCAAGATTGACCTTTCATGTAGTTCGTAATACAGCTACGTGTGAATGTAAAAGGTCTGTAAAGTTTCAAAGATCAAAAGTGAAGGATAAATGGAGTTATTGTTGTCTCCCTAAAGAAAGAATGTATCTTGCCTGAAAGAAGTTCTTTGTGAATCCAGTCTTACTTCCTGCACAAACTTAGCAACACATTTGCATAATGGCAAACTATGGTCAGAACAATGTCTGTTTTGACCCTTAAACACTGTAGTTGAAGTTCAGAGACCTGAAAGTGTTTGGTTTGTGTCATCGTTGAAAAAACAGTGATTTTTGTGGTGCAAAAGCAAATCCACTTTACATGCACTTGCAAAGGATGAGGATGAGGACTATACTGTATTGCTGTAATCACTGTATTTACAAGCACTCTGTTGAAGAGCTGAAATTTAGACATGGTAATTGACTTTTTTTTTTACATCACATGCTGTTTAAGTGCTAGATCACACTCCAAAGAAAAAGTTCCAACACAAAATGATTTATATTGTTTCAAATATATTAAAAACATTTAATCCAGAAGCAAAAATTGTCTTGTTTTCAAAAAAATAAAAAATAAAAAAAAGTTAAAATTTCAAGTCAAAAAAAGGTTTTTCCTAAAAATAGCAAAATAATTGCCAGTGGGTTAAGCAAAATGAATTTGTTGGAAGTAGTTTTTAGTTTGTTTTTAGTTTGAGCTATTTTAGGAGGATATCTGTGTGTGCAGGTGACTATTACTGTGCATAATTATTAGGCAACTTAACAAAAAACAAATATATACCCATTTCAATGATTTATTTTCCCCAGTGAAACCAATATAACATCTCAACATTCACAAATATACATTTTTGACATTGAAAAACAAAACAAAACAAATCAGTGACCAATATAGCCACCTTTCTTTGCAAGGACACTCAAAAGCCTGCCATCCATGGATTCTATCAGTGTTTTGATCTGTTCACCATCAACATTGCGTGCAGCAGCAACCACAGCCTCCCAGACACTGTTCAGAGAGGTGTACTGTTTTCCCTCCTTGTAAATCTCACATTTGATGATGGACCACAGGTTCTCAATGGGGTTGAGTTCAGGGGAACAAGGAGGCCATGTCATTAGTTTTTCTTCTTTTAGACCCTTTCTTGCCAGCAACACTGTGGAGTACTTGGACGCGTGTGATGGAGCATTGTCCTGCATGATAATCATGTTTTTCTTGAAGGATGCAGACTTCTTCCTGTACCACTGCTTGAAGGTGTCTTCCAGAAACTGGCAGTAGGACTGGGAGTTGAGCTTGACTCCATCTTCAACCCGAAAAGGCCCCACAAGCTCATCTTTGATGATACCAGCACAAACCAGTACTCCACCTCCACCTTGCTGGCGTCTGAGTCGGACTGGAGCTTTCTGTCCTTTACCGATCCAGCCACGGGCCGATTAAGACTCACTCTCATTTCATCAGTCCATAAAACCTTAGAAAAATCAGTCTTGAGATATTTCTTGGCCCAGTCTTGACGTTTCAGCTTGTGTGTCTTGTTCAGTGGTGGTTGTTTTTCAGCCTTTCTTACCTTGGCCATGTCTCTGAGTATTGCACACCTTGTGCTTTTGGGCACTCCAGTGATGTTGCAGCTCTGAAATATGCCAAAACTGGTGGCAAGTGGCATCTTGACATGCATCTTGGCAGCTGTACGCTTGACTTTTCTCAGTTCATGGGCAGTTATTTTGCGCTTTGGTTTTTCCACACGCTTCTTGCGACCCTGTTGACTATTTTGAATGAAACGCTTGATTGTTCGATGATCACGCTTCAGAAGCTTGGCTATTTTAAGAGTGCTGCATCCCTCTGCAAGATATCTCACTATTTTTGACTTGTTTAGAAATTTTGACTTGTTTTTTTTCTGATAACAAGACAATCATTTTGCTACTTGATTAAATAATTTTAATATAGTCGAACTAGAAACAATGCAAAACCAGGCAATGCGGTGGCGCAGTAGGTAGTGCTGTCACCTCACAGCAAAAAGATCGCTGGTTCGAGCCTCGGCTGGGTCAGTTGGCCTTTCTGTGTAGAGTTTGGTTTCTAATCAAAATCAGAAGAATCAGAAAGAGTTTTATTGCCAGGTATGTTCAGAAAGGAGGGGTTTAGAGAGACTGGATTTTTAAAGGAACCATTTCAGATGCTTTTTTATTTACACAACGCGCTGTTTAAATGCTAGACCACACTGCAAAAATTTTTTTTTTAATTTGTCTTACTTGAAGGTTTTGTATTGTTTCTAGTCCAAATATCTAAAATTTATTTAATCAAGAAGCAAAACAAGTCAAATTTTCAAAACAAGTAAAAATAAGTTTGTCCTAAAAACAAGCAATATTATTTCCAGTGGGCTTTTCAAAATAAACTTGTTATTATTATTATTATTATTTTTATTATTATTATTATTATTATTATTATTATTATTATTATTATTATTATTATTATTATTATCATTTAGTTTTTCTTTGATTTTTTTAATATACTTTGACTAGAAACAAGAGAAACTGTGTAAGAAAATAATAGTTTTGCAGTGCAACAACAACAGACTGGGCCATTTGACCAATCCGAGCAGAGCACACTCTCAGAAAGGAGGGCTTTAGAGAGACTGGATTTTTGAAGGAACCATTTCAGATGCTTTTTTTTTTTTTTTTTTACATAACCTGCTGTTTAAATGCTAGACCACACATTTTTTACTTGAAAGTTTTGTATTGTTTCTAGTTCAAATATATTAAAAATATTTAATCAAGAAGCAAAAATTGTCAATTTCAAAACAAGTCAAATAAGTTTTTTCCTGAAAACAAACAAAATATTTGCCTTGGGGTAAGTGCAATAAACTTGTTTTTTGATTATTTGATGATGATGATGATTATTATTATTATTATTATTATTATTACTATTTAGTTTTTCTTGATATTTCTTTTCATATACTTTGACTAGAAACAAGAGAAAGAAAATAATAGTTGTGCAGTGCAATAAAAACAGACTGGGCCATTCGACCAATCAGAGCAGAGCACACTCTCAGAAAGGAGGGGTTTAGAGAGACTGGATTTTGAAAGGAACCATTTCAGATGTTTTTTGTTTTTTTTACATCAGTTGCTGATTAAATGCTAGACCATACTGCACACTTTTTTACATAAAGGTTTTATATTGTTTCTAGTTTAAATATATAAAAAAATATTTAATCAAGAAGCAAAAATTAATGACTTATTTTTGAAAAAAAAAAAACAAGTGAAAATGTCAAAACATGTCAAAAAAGTTTTTCCTAAAAATAGCAAAATAATTGCCAGTGGGCATGTTTTATTTAAATATTATTTAAATATTTGAATATTGTTATTATTATTTAGTTTTTCTTGATTAATTATATATATCAAAAAAGCTCAACAGAGGCTGTACTTTCTTTGTCAGCTGAGGAAGTTCAACCTCCCAAAGGAGCTGCTGAAACAGTTCTACACCTCCATCATTGAATCAATCATCTGCACATCAATAACTGTCTGGTTTAGCTCAGCTACCAAATCTGACCTCCAAAGACTATACGTCGAATAATTCAGACGGCTGAGCGAATCATTTGTACAACCCTCCCTACTCTCCAAGAACTGTACTTATCTAGAGCGAGCAGAAGGGCTGCCAAAATCACTCTGGACCACTCACACCAGCACACTGCCTCTTTGAACATCTACCTTCTGGTCGACGCTACAGAGCACTGCGCACCAGAACAGCCCGACACAGAAACAGTTTCTTCCCTCAGGCAACCCATCTCATGAACACTTGATGACAATAATTGTGGAACCAACATCACTACTTGCTATACACTTTTATACACATATACACTTATTTAACAACACACTTTACATGCCAATTTGCACATAACAGCTGCACATATTATGTTGTATATAGTAATATAGCTGTACATACACTTGTCAATTTGTATATTTGTATTCACTACTTTTTAAAATATATTTATTATCTGTTTTTTTAGTCCTGTCTGTAATTCTGTTGCACTGTAGAAGCTCTGTCACAAAAACAAATTCCTCGTATGTGTGAACATACCTGGCAATAAAACTCTTTCTGATTCTTCTGATATTTGATTAGAAACCAAACTCCACACAGAAAGGCCAACTGACCCAGCCGAGGCTCGAACCAGCGACCTTTTTGCTGTGAGGTGACAGCACTACCTACTGCGCCACCGCGTTGCCTGGTTTTGCATTGTTTCTAGTTCAACTATATTAAAAATATTTAATCAAGTAGCAAAAATTATTGGCTTGTTATTAGACAAAAAACAAGTCAAAATTTCTAAACAAGTCAAAAAAGTTTTTCTCTAAAAATAGCAAAATAATTGCCAGTGGGCTAAGCAAAATAAAATTGTCTTTTGATTATTTGATTATTATTATTATTATTATTATTTCGTTTTTCTTGATGATTTTTTAAAATATAATTTGACTATAAACAAGAGAAAGTAAGAAAACAATAGTTTTGCAGTGCAACAACAACAGACTGGACCATCCAACCAATCAGAGCAGAGCACACTACCTGAAGGAACCGGGGGTGGTTAAGAGAAACTGGATTTTTGAAGAACCCATTTCAGATAGAGTTCTTGGAATGTATATTTTAAAAAAAGAAGTGTTATTGACCTTGAATAAATGTGTGGAATAAAAAAAAATTAAGAATCCTTTAAACTACTATATCGGGGGCACTTTAAACTGAGCTGTTTTAAAATGAGTGAGAGGAAGAGAACTATAGAGGCAAATGTATGGATTAGAGAGGCAGAGGACGAGGGAACACAGAATAAAAGTTTGGCTGTCACCTCATTTTCCTCATTTTTAACACTTATAAATCTGCCCTCCAGCCGCATCTGTACCTCTCAGAATATAAATAATGGAGTTCTTGTGGTTTCATTCGAGGTGAACACCGAAAGTAGCCCCAGATAACCCTACTTTCTCTCTCTCTCTCTCTCTCTCTCTCGCTCAAGTTCAAGGGCACAGCCGCTATGACTAGACTGTACTCGGCTCTCTCTCTCGCTCCCAGTGTTTCTCTCCATCCGCCCCTGGGCTCGACGGCAGCTTTGGGAAAAATCTGACATTCATCAATTTGTTATGATGGAGAGGAGCAGCTTATAGCTCTGTGCCCTCCCATCAATCACCCCACCAATTACTCCCCGCCCAGAACAAATATAAATCTTCGTTTGAGATGGCCACGGGACGGCCAGGCTTTAATGTGTTATTCCTTTAATTCAAACCATGTCTCTCCTGCTCCACTGCAATATCACTTTTTTTTTTTTTCCGAAGTAGTACTTTTATTTTGTTTTTCACATCTCAGCTGCTCAAAGTAGACGTACAACCAGCTAGATATAATCACTAGATAATTCATTTAATATTTAAAAGTGTTTGTTCATTTAGTTGATTGTTATTCTTCAAGTGGCCACCATCTCATTTCATTAATAGTATTCATTCATTTTCTATGAGCTTAGTCCCTTATTTATCAGGGGTCGCCACAGCGGAATGAACCGGCAACTATTTCGGCATTTCTTTTATCTAACGAATGCCCTTCCAGCCGCAAAGCAGTACTGGTAACATACACTTTCACATTCATAAACACTCATACACTACGGCCAATTTAGTTCATCCAATTCACCTATAGTGCTTGTCTTTGTACTTTTGAGGAAAACCGGAGCACCCGGAGGAAACCCACGCCAACACGGGGAGAACATGCAAACTCCACACAGAAATGCCAACTGACCCAGTTGGGACTCGAACTAACAGCCTTCTTACCACCATGCTGCCCTCATTAAAAGTATTACACAAAGCAAATTTTCTGATCTTTC